>JAWZYT010001297.1:0-62500 GCA_034508575.1 Petrolisthes manimaculis | reverse complement strand
CGACAACTGGTGCCTCAACCATTATATAACTGCACCAACAAGAGGAAAAAATATGTTAGATCTCTTTTGGTCAAACAACGATGAACTAGTGCACGACCAATCATTGGAGGACACCTTAATGTAAGATCACAAAATAATCACCATCACAACAAACATCAGGACAGTTATGAAAAGTTGCCGAGAAAAATTAACCCTTTCCCTACGTTTAGCAAGCTAAATGTTTTCAGTGATCGTGCAAACTGGGATGGTCTGTGTGAGGAGTTGGCTGAGATACCTTGGGCTGAGGAGTTGTTATCCCGAAATGTTCAAGAAAAATACAATTATATACTATCTACTACCTACAACATAGCAACAAAGCACATACCTCAGCGTACACCAATCACCAGCAAAAGGTCAATCATCCCTCGAGATCGACGTATACTATTGAGGAAAAAATCAAAGCTGAAAATGAAGCTAGTGTTGAGTGTTAACACAAACAGCAATAATGCTATACAAGTCCAAATCAGAAAAATCGAAAAGGCACTTGTATTGTCTCACGCCAAGCAGAAGCATCAAGAAGAAACAAATGCTGTCGCTGCTATAAAAAGAATTACAAGTTCTTCTTCAAGTATGTCAAGAAACATGCAAATATATAAGCGAACATCGGCCCCCTGACAGACGCTAATGGGGAGACAATGGATAAAATAGAGGACATATGTGAGGCACTCAAGCAACAATACGAAGGTGTTTTTAGTGCCCCAAAACAAGACTACAAAATATCCGAATTAACTACCATTCTTTGACCACCTTTGATATCACCACAAAGGATATCTTGGACGCAGCTACGGACCTTTGACCAAATTCTGTGGCTGGTCCGGATGAGTTCCCAGCAATTGTCCTCAAAAGGTGTGCAACACAGCTCTGCATCCCTCTGCAGCTGCTGTGATCTGCATCTTTTCTAGAGGGTGTAATTCCAGACACAATACGCTTTGCAAGGATTACCCCACTTTACAAGGGCGGACCCTGATCCATGCCCAAAAACTTCCGACCTGTTGCCTTCACATCGCACTTCATCAAACTGTTTGAGAAAATTGTAGTCAAAATACATAATGAACTTCCTGGAGCATAACACCCTAATGAATCGAGGACAGCTCCTCGAGCACCACACTTACCTTCGTGAATCAATTGAAGCCAATTTGAACTCAGACGTGATATACCTGGACTTTGAAAAGCCTTTGATAAGGTGGATCATGGTGTCCTGCTTCACAAAATGAGAAATCTTGGCATCACTGGCAATATTGGACGTTGAGTGCATGCTTTCCTATCGAACCGAACACAGGTTGTCACCATTGATGGCTGTGTCTCAAAGCAGTCTTCAGTAGTTAGTGGGGTGCCCCAGGGATCATTCCTTGGCCCGATTCTGTTCCTGATATTGATATCGGACATAGACCAAGAAGTGAAGACATCCAAAGTTACATCATTTGCGGACGATACCCGTGTTTCACATTCTATCAAGGATAAAGATGACGTCTTCACTCTACAAAATAACTTGCAATCTATATACAGGTGGGCTGATAACAACAATATGTCTTTCAATAGCTCCAAATTTGAGGTTGTCAAATATGACCATGACAACAGTATGAAATCCTTTGCATCTTTGAGACACGTGAACCACTACCTATGATGACACTATTCAAATCTTTAACCCCTGCGATCCGGGAAGGGGGGCCCTTGCCTCCATATTCTAGCCTCGCCGCTATCGTCAAAATTCCTCGATTTCCTCTATATTCACAACGCTCTCACTCTTAACCTATATAGTGTACTGATTTCAATATTGTTTCATACATACCTTCAACTCTTCTTCTATCGAATGGTACCATCTGGAGGGCTGTACAATGTGTAATTATGAAGATATGGTGAGTTTAAGTGGACCATGTTTGCGCGCGAATCACAACTGTATTTGACTGTACGCGTGAGTAACTCGACCACGGCGTGGGCGTCCAGTTGCCCGCGAAAATACCTTGTTTACTCACTCGTATTACTACTATTATGTATCGTATGTCATGATTACAACACTAAAAATAGTATGAACACTTGTTAGAAAATATCATCGTGTAACCGTCACATAAAAAATTATAAAAAAACTGATTTGTACAGTTCCGGACTCATGAAACGGAGACACCCCATTCCGTGAGCGAGGTTGTGTGGGGCTCTGCGCATCTGATAATACTGGCAGGAGGAGGGAGGGTGAGGTGGGTTCCCCACCCTCACCTCACCCTCCCATGTCCCTCCCTCCTCCTGCCAGTATTACCAGATGCGCAGAGCCCCACACAACCTCGCTCACGGACGGGGTGTCTCCGTTTCATGAGTCCGGAACTGTACCTTAGGAAACACGTATATTTACCATCACTCTCCCCCCTGCCTGGGCGTGTTTTGTGGTGTTATTTTCTTATTGCTACCATTATGTATCGTGTGTCATGATCTATACACTAAAAAATAATTTGTAACCTTGTAGGAATATCATGTTGTCACCGTCACGTACATATATTCACTACGGTATTGTCTTATGATTGTTAGAGCATAAATTCGGACAAGGGAAAATACTTAAAAATAGCCCAGCCATCGTGGGGTCCTAGAATCAACTGAGTGGATAGCGGATCGATATTGTGATTGAGTTTACTAGCCCGCTGACAAGAAAAACCAGCCCTACATAGCCGTAAATGGCGGGAAAGAGCTATGACGGTATAACACATCAAACGGACTGCACGTACTGATGGTCTATCACGTCAGGGGTTAATAATCCCAAGAGTTGAATATTGTTCCCTCTTCTGGAGTCCCTGGAAGTCTGGAGAGAAACAACTTATCGAAGGCATCCAACGGACTTTCACCTCCAAAATTAGTTCCATCCATCACCTTAACTACTGGGAGCGCCTTTGCAAGCTGAACCTGTACTCCCACGAGAGACGAAGGGAACACTACATCATTATACACACATGGAAAATCATTCAAGGACTGGTACCCAACTTCAGTGATTCCTCTGATATCCAAGTACGCGTCCATCAACACCCAAGACTTGCGAGGCTTTGCTGCCTGCCAAAGATCAACAATAGAGCCCAGGCCAGTGTGGCAACACAGAAAATCAACTCTTTTGTTTATAAATGTCCGTGAGATGAACTGTACTACTGATAAATTCAAGACACACCTGGACAGATTCTTACAAGACATACCTGACCAACCAAACCCACCACACTATACTGGCAGAAGAGCTGCCAGTAACAGCATCCTGGAACAGCTGTCAGTCCTCACGCGGATATCTACCTGATCACCTGTTCGGGTGGTGTGTGTGTGGCGCAAGTGGTGGTGCACCAGCATGACCGTGGGACGACGAGCCGCGGATCGATATACAGGTGTGTGTGTTTCAGAGAGAGAGAGAGAGAGAGAGAGAGAGAGAGAGAGAGAGAGAGAATTAATGTGTGTGTGTGTGTAAAAGGCATATTAAGTGTGTACGTGTGTGTGTTTCAGAGAGAGAGAGAGAGAGAGAGAGAGAGAGAGAGAGAGAGAGAGAGAGAGAGAGAGAGAGATTGGAGTATTCAAATCCCTCCAATTTTCCACCTATAAATTACAAGATAATTACGGTGTTATGTAGTAAGTGTGTGTGTGTGTGTATGTGTGTGACCTAACAAGTCTGTGTATGTGTGTATGTATGTATGTATGTCATAACAAGTTTGTGTGTGTGTGTGTGTACTAAAGTTCTGTCTGTGTAAGTTTGTGTATGTATGTGTGTGTGTGTGTATATATATCTACAGTATGTGTGTGTGTATGTATCCAAGTGTAGGCTATGTTTGTGTGTGTGTGTGTGTGTGTGTTCCTTAGTGCTAGTGTACATAAGATCACCTTTCCAATATCCACCAACTTGACAGATAATAATAATAATAATAATAATAACAATAATAATAACAACAACAATAACAACAACAACAACAGCAGCAACAACAACAATAATAATAATACATTTTTGTGATACATACATTCGAGTGTATGTCTCTCTCTCTCTCTCTCTCTCTCTCTCTCTCTCTCTCTCTCTCTCTCTCTCTCTTCCACATCATAACTTTGAGAAAATTGCGCTATAAGAATAGTCGTAATTTGTGACTAACTGTTTTACCTCAAATACAGACCTTGTTACAAAGTAAGTGAGAGAGAGAGAAAGAGAGAGAGAGAGAGAAAGAGAGAAAGGAGGGGTAGGTGGATAGAGAGAGAAAAGCGGGTAGATGGAGAGAAAGAGAGTTACAAGGAGTTACAAGGAAAAGAAGGGGACATTACGATCCATACAAAGAGGGTACCTGTGGGTTTAGTTGTGCAAGTATGTGACCGTCCTCCAATGTGTTATGTGAAATCATCAAGGAACACTCACTCAACGGCTTAAACACCTAAACGGTGGTTTAAGACTTTGTCTAATCTGGACTTGAACTGATCCACAGAGTTGCTGTTGACTACATCAGCAGGAAGTGCGTTCCAAGTACCGCAGATGCTGTATGTAAAGAATTTACCACACCGATCACGGTTGTATCGCTTCAGTTCAAGTTTGTAGCCATGATTCCTGGTTGTGCCCTCACTGAGTTAGAAAATGTCCATGTAGTCTACATTGTCAAAGCCTCGTAGTATTTTAAACACTTCGATAAGCTGACCACGCAGTCTCCGAGTTTCCAAAGAGAACAGGTTGAGTTCTACCAACCGATCTTCATAGATCTTGTGTCTAAGAGAGGGTATAAGTTTGGTTGCCCTGGCTTACACTCGTTCCAATCTCGCGATATCCTTTTGGTAAGAAGTACTCCAAAACTGGACTGCATACTCCAGGTGCGGTCGGACAAGAGAATTGTACAGACAAAATACTATCTCCTTGTTCCGGTATCCAAACTGTTGCTTTATGTACCCTAACATCCTTTGGGATTTCTTCTCTGCCTCAATACACTGCTTTGAGAACTTGAGGTCGCTAGTGATAGTTACACCCAAGTCTTTCTCAGTATCAGTGCTTACGAGAGCATTGCCCTTAAGGGTATACCTTGTTCGGGGGTTTCTGTGGCCTATATGCATAACTTTGCATTTGTTCACATTAAATTGCATTTGCCACGTGTCAGACCACTCCCCGATCTTCCTAAAATCTTCTTGTAAGCGGGTAGTATATCCTTCTTTCGCGACATTCATACCAAGCTTAGTATCATCGGCGAATTTGGAAATCTTGGCAACCATGTCACCATCCATATCATTAACATAGATGATAAACAGTAGTGGTCCCAGAATGGAACCTTGGGGAACACCGCTAGTAACGGGAACCCACTCTGAAACCTATCTATTCACTACCACCCGCTTCCGTCTGTCACTTAGCCAGTTCTCTATCCAATTTGCCACATTTCCGTCTATGCCTAGTGCACGCACTTTCCGAAGGAGGCGGCGGTGGGGTACCTTATCAGAGAGAGAGAAAAAAAATATTGGTGGTGTGTGTGTAAAAATATAAGTGCTGTTGATGGTTTGTTTGTGTGTGTGTGTGTGTGAAAATATAAGTGTTGTATGTGTGTGTGTGTGTAATAGCATATACCCACATATTTAATCTCTCTCTATCCATCCATCCACCTCTCTCTCTCTCTCTCTCTCTCTCTCTCTCTCTCACACACACACACACACACACACACACATTCTCAGAAACTACACCCTCTCTCCATTTCCATTCTCTCTTATCGATAAACCTATTCCAATTGTTATGTTCTCTATCTCTTTCTCTATTTCTATCCCCCCCCGTCTCTCTCTCTCTCTCTCTACTCCTTTTATTTCCCTCCTCCCTTACTTTCTCTCCCTCTCTCTCTCTCTACCATTTTATTCCCTCCCCCCCCCCCCCTCTCTCTCTCTCTCTCTCTCTCTCTCTCTCTCTCTCTCTCTCTCTCTCTCTCTCTCTCTCTCTCTCTCTTATCTTCTCTCCCTCTCCCTACCGCTTTTCCTACCCCTTTATTGCCTCCTCTCTCTCTCTCTCTCTCTCTCTCTCTCTCTCTCTCTCTAATTTGGCTTTACCTGACCTGACCTGATTTTATTCCTGACCTGACGTTTATTTACACACACACACACACATTATTTTTTATTAAAGGAGGGCATTTCATTTTGGTAAATTGGTAGTGGTGGTGGTGGTGATGGTAGTAGTAGTAGTAGTAAGGGAATATTTTATCCACCGCTCACCTTTACCCCAACCTTCCCCCCTCCCCCCACTTTGCAATCACCCCCAAAACCCACTAATCGCACCCCCCGCTCCCCACTACCCCCCCCCTCTTCCTTCACTACTCCACATTGCAGTAACAGTCATCGTAAATTGTGTGAGTAAGACAGGAATTGTGTGTGTATGTGTGTGTGTGTGTGAGAGAGAGAGAGAAAGAGAGAGAGAGAGAGGGAGAGAGTGTGTGTGTTTGTCTGTCATACATTCATCCGTAGCCTCATTTGCTGATGACACACGGGTAATGAAAGAAGTTTATCTTAGCATCTGATGCTAAACAACTTCTAACAGTACTTTACTGGTGGGGAAAGCAGAACAACATGTCCTTCAATAACAACAAATTTGAGCATATACACTACAGTCCAGATGAAACAAGCTACACTGCAGACACATACACAGCACTAGATGGTGCTCATATAACCACCAAAGAGCACATAAGAGACCTGGGAATTACCTTCAGTTCAGATGGAAACTTCACCCCCCATGTGCAAAACGTAGTCAAGAAAGCAAGAAGTTAAGGTGGCTGGATACTCCGCACCTTCCAGACACGAGAAAGACTACCTATGCTGACGCTATACAAGTCACATGTGATACCACTGCTAGAGTATTGCTGTCAACTATGGAGTCCGTGGAGAGCAGGGGAGAAACAGTCACTAGAAGCGGTACAACCATCGTTCACCAGCAGAATATCTAGCGTCAGAGATCTCGACTACTGGACAAGATTACATGAATTAACCTCTATTCCCTAGAAAGGCGTAGAGAAAGGTACACAATAATATACATATATAAAATATTGACTGGAATATGTGTCAATAACCTCAACATACAGTTCAACATACACCAGCGACGAGGACGATTCTGTCATATTGAAAAGACACACCTCAGAGCAACAACAAGACTAAAGACACTCAAAGAAAATACTTTCACCACAAGAGGACCACTGCTATACAACACACTACCCAGACACCTGCGTGATATAACAGAACCTATCCTGGAACGATTCAAGACCCAGCTGACCAACCCAAGATGCCACATTACCATCTCCACGCTGCCAGCAACAGTATTATAGACCAGCTGGCACAGAGACGAGCAGATGGAGTATACTAGTGGCGGCGCATCAGCGTGGCCACGGGTAGCAACTCTTGCCCGAAACTACAACCACAGGAACCACAGGTGTGTGTGTGATAGAGAGAGAGAGAGAGAGTGTGTGTGTGTGTGTGTGTGTGTGAGAGTGTGAGTGTGTGTTTCTGTATGTCTGTCTATCGGTCTCTTGCACACACACACAATCTCTCTCTCTCTCTCTCTCTCTCTCTCTCTCTCTCTCTCTCTCACACACACACACATTCACACATATTCTCTCTCTCTCTCTCTCTCTCTCTCTCTCTCACACACACATTCACACACATTCTCTCTCTCTCTCTCTCTCTCTCTCATGGGTTATTTCCGAGTCTGGCAATCACAATTTCATTCCATTTTAAACCTTAATATTTTATTCTCATTTCCTCTTCCTTCTCTCTATCTTTATCCACCTCTTTCTTTTTATTATTTACAGAGAGAGAGAGAGAGAGAGAGAGAGAGAGAGAGAGAGAGAGAGAGAGAGAGAGAGTAATAATTATGTTTGGTGTTAAGCGAGTGAAGGGGTAAAGGAATTATGACACACACACACACACACACACACACAGTCAACAAACACCGAGGTCTTATCAAGGCTGTATTATTGTTGTTTAGTGTGATGACCTGTGTGTGTGTGTGTGTGTGTGTGTGTGTGTGTGTGTGTGTGATGCTGTTCCAATTTTCGCCATAATCCTCTCCGGAGTTTGGGGATAATGGCAAATTTACGATAAGCTTTTGTGTGTGTGTGTGTGTGTGTGTATGTGTGTGTTTTAATTACTTTTGTTATGCTTTCGTTCGTGAGTGTGTGTGTATGAGCATGAGTGTTTGTGTGTGTATGTGTGTGTTTGTGTATGTTTGTGAGTGTGTGTGTGGGTGAGTGTGTGTGTGGATGAGTGTGTGTGTGTGTGCGCGTTTGTAATTGCGTGCGTGTGTAAATAATAATTATGTACATATATGTGCATGTTGTGTGTGTGTGTGTGTCTGTGTGTGTGTGTGTGTGTGAGAGAGAGACAGAGAGATAGATAGAGAGAGAGAGAGAATATATGTTTGCCTGAATGTATCGTGTGTGTGTGTGTGTTCAACAAACTATAATTTCACACATGCACTCCCTCCCTTCCATTCCTTATTTCACACACACCTCACCGCTTCTCTCTTCTCTCACTCACACCCTCTCTTCCACACACCACACTCACTTTTCATCACACTACACCCTTATCACAACACACAACACACCTCTCTTCATCACACTACACACACACACACTCTTCATCACACTACACACACACACCCTCTTCATCACACCACAACACACACACTCACTCTTCATCACATCACAACACACACACACCCTCTCTTCATCACACCACAACACACACACCCTCTCTTTATCACACTACACACACACACCCTCTCTTCATCACACCACAACACACACACACCCTTTCTTCATCACACCACTACACACACACACCCTCTCTTCATCACATCACATCACACTACACACACTCTCTTCATCACACCACAACAAAACACACACCCTCTCTTTATCACACTACACACACACACCCTCTCTCTTCATCACACCACAACACACACACACCCTCTCTTCATCACACTACACACTCCCTCTCTTCATCACATCACACCACACACACACCCTCTCTTCATCACACTACACATACACACCCTCTCTTCATCACATCACACCACAACACACACACTCACTCTTCATCACATCACAACACACACACCCCCTCTCTTCATCACACTACACACACACTCACTCTTCATCACACCACATCACAACACACACACACATTCTCTTCATCACAACACAACACAACGCACTACTTCTGTTTCTGTTGTTGTCATTTGTCTGTAATTGGTAAGTCAGGGTAGGTAGGGTATAGGCTACACATGTATGGTTATTGGAGAGAGAGAGAGAGAGAGAGAGAGAGAGAGAGAGAGAGAGAGAGAGAGATTGGTTGGTTGGTTTGTGGGTGGGTTGGTTAGTTGGTGAAGAATGAGGTTGGATGGTTAGTGGGTTGGGTGGTTGGTTGGTGGTTGGTGGATGGGTTGTTTGAGGGAGGGGAGAGGAATAAAGGGGGTAAAGGGGGGTAAATTGGAGAGAGAATGAGGGGGATAATTTGATTAAAGGAGGAAGAAATTATAAATTGATATGAGAGAGAGAGAGAGAGAGAGAGAGAGAGAGAGAGAGAGAGAGAGAGAGATTGATTTTGGTTGGTTGGTTGGTTGGTTGGTGTTGCATTGTATTGTTCTGCACAAGGTTTAAAAAATACAAGGGGAACCGCGCATGTTTGTTTGTGACGTCACGTTCCTTGCAGGAGTTGGAAAGAAGGGGGAGCAAGGAAATGAAATGAAAAGAAAACTGAAGCACATTAAGGAAAGGCCAAACTATGTCAAACTCGCATGGTCGAGAATATAATATATTCTCTCTCTCTCTCTCTCTCTCTCTCTCTCTCTCTCTCTCTCTCTCTCTCTCTCCTTTATTTCTCAGTTGTTAATAAATGATGTAGTTGTTTATTAAATTTAGTCGAAATATTTTAATTAGTAGTTGTGCAATTAAAATATGCTAAATTAAAAGTAAAAAAATAAATATTGTGCTTTCTCACACAGAGTACCGTACCGTACTATGCCCTGGCTGGCCCCTCTGTTATCTGGACCCTGCTATCCCCCTAAATGTGTTCAAGAAATTACTATCATATACTCGCCTGGCACGCGAGAGATCCCGGGTTCGATTCCCGGGTCAGTGGAATTGTTGGACAATTTTCCCAAGCCCCTATGTCCCTGTTCACCCTAGCAGTAAGTAGGTACCCAGCTGTAAAAGGCTGGGGGAAGATATGTTGATGTAATAAGACTGACTGCCTTAATGACCATTACGAGTCGATAGGCATAAAGCCCTAAAATTCTTCTTCTACTATTATATAAATATATGTACATACATTAGGAGTCACTTGTAATCACTTGATTCAAAATGAAGGCTGTACATCCTTGTATTTTTAACATTTATAATAGTCTCGCTCTTGCACTATTGTTGTATATCCTCACATTGATAGCCTCATTTTCTTTCTGCCTTTGACTTGACTTGCTTCCTCTCACCGAACAATTAGCCATGTGAGCGTGTAGTGAGAGAGCCTCAGTGATGTGAAGGCAGGTGAGGTTCAGAATAGACTGACTTGCCTTCATCCCCTGGACCCTCACTCATATCAGACACAATACGTCATGCGCAGACTTGACCATTTTAAGTCCTAGGCGGGTTAACCTTGTATTTTTTAAACCTTGTGTTACAACCAGGACGTTGAAAACTTTTAAACAGTTAAAATTAATTATTTAATTCCAGGCTCTAGTCCTACGGCTATAACAATAAGTTGAATTAATAACGAACTTGAAACATTTTAGATAATATGATGTAAATAAAGACAATAAATGACAAACAACTAGACATCTTATAACTATAAACCTAACCTATACATATACAAGAATAACTGGTGAGACATAAGAGAAAATAACAGAACATAACATAATATATACTAAACGATACGTGTGTGAATGCAGAAGGAGTACTGGCAGGCACTCGTAATGGTGGTGTTAACGAGTGTGTAGGCTGTGAGGAGGTGGATGGAGGAAGAGACCCGTACAGGGTGAGTGGGGCCTTGGTACTCACTGTGTGTCTTAACGACGACTGGAAGTCACTTCTCATGAGGCCTCATGAACCCCCGAACCCAACTCCATAGTGAGTTCGGATGTTTTTGGCCAAGAGTGGTAGTGGTAATTGAAGGTAGTTTGGAAGTCGAGTGGTGTAGAGGATAGGGCTGTAACACTTGGTTCTGCACACACACACACATAAGTATACAATGACTGATTGATGGATATTAGGCGCCGCAACATCGAGGTCCTATAGCGCCAGAAAAAGGTGATAGAGAGGTGTGACAGCAAGCAGGAAGGAAATAAAAAGAAAAGAGGGACAGTTGAAGAACTGAAAGATGGGAACCATTTAGTCTGCTCTCTCACTGGCGACCTTCCTAGCATGGGAAGCCCTCTCTCCCCGAAATTGGGGCAGAGTAGGGGCCGGAGCCCCCTCTAATCTAGCTCGCCAGGTCTCGGAGACACACAAGCCCCCCACCACGTCAAGGTGGTTTCCGTTAGGGGGGACAAGCCTATTTCCTCACCTTCACACACAAACACACACACATATATATGAAAAAATCATTTATTATTATTATTATTATTATTATTACACATACACACACACACATTTTCAAATTTCTCCACCCTGACACACACACACATATACACACACATATATTTCTCCATCTTGACAAACACACACACACATATTTCTCACCTTGACATACACACACACACAAACACACACACAAAAAAAACATTTTCTCCTCTCTCTCGCTCACACACACACACACACACATTTCAACACCGCCACCACCCTAGTACAACCACCTTTAATAACTATGGGTGACCTTCCTCTCCAGTTAGTACAGTCCACCAAACTCCTAGGTATCACCATCGACCATAAACTCAACTGGAAGGTACATGTGAATAACACGGTCAAGTCAGCCTCGTACCGTCTATACATGTTAAGACGACTGAGGTCACTTGGGACACCCATGTTGGAGCTTAGTACAATTTATAGCTCCTTCATCCTACCCAAATTGACCTACTGCTCACCGGCCTGGTCATCCTCTATTAATACCACCCAGAAACTCCAACTCGAGAGAGTACAAAAAAGAGCATGTAAAATAATACTGGGTGGCGAGTACACTGGGTACAACAATGCTCTCTCCACCCTCAACATGTTATCCCTCAGTCAGCTCCACCATCAGACACTACTCTCATTCGGCCAGGGACTACTACAACATCCACGTCACCGACACTTCCTTCCACCTACAATACCTCGTCCACCTCGTGCACTCCGTCACTCCAACATACTACAGCCAATAAGAGCCCGCACTGATAGGTATAAGAACAGTGCCATCCCAGCCATTGTTCACCTACTTAACAACACATAGTCTATACAATATACTGCCTTGTTTTCTTCTATATATTTTATGTTTCTTTCCAGTATTTATATATGTACATCAATTCATCACTGTATATTTTCAGCTTCAGGCTGCCACTCTCATCAATAAAACCGTTTATTATTATTATTATTTTATTTATATATATATATCCCCACCTTGACAAACATACACACACACACATATACTTCCTCACCCTATCTCTCTCAAACACACACGCTCGGGTGAACAAATTAAATGAGAAATGACCGAGAGAGGAAACAGAATTCCCAATGAAATGTGACACACACACACACACACACACACATTCTTTCTCATCTTTACACACACACACACAAAAAAAAAAAAAAAAAAAAAAAACACCGAACAAACACACTGTAACAAACCCTTTCGGGGTTTATTAACAATTATTTAATTTTTGAGGGTATCTACGATGTATATGCAAATGTAACTCCCAAGTACACAATTCCTATCACGAGCTAGCTAGGGTTAAAAGGAAACTCTCCCTTTGTCTGGGTTTTTATTTGGTAAAAAGGTCAAAAGTCAAAGGTGTCCTTTCTTCCACAGGTTACAATTTGTATATGTATTTCATAGTTAACCTGGAAAGTAACTAGGAACGTTACATAACTTCCTAATTCTTACATTATAATTAAAGTAGTGACATCTTCTATCCAATAGTAAAGATGTCACTAAACATAAAGACAATAGTATGGATGTGTAGCAGAGATATTCATCTCCCACTGAATATAAAGGACGATGTAATATGGTAGTGAAGATATTATCTTCCACTTATCTCTGCTTCACATTGGCTAATATGTCATGAGTCAAATTTGACTCGTGACATTCGCACACACAAAAAAAAACATTGCTACCGTGCAATGTTTACAGACTCATGACGGCTATGGATTAATTACTCGCTTATTTCTTCTTCAAGTAATCTCGACATAAGGTCTGCCCCGACGTTCACACTTCCCTTTATGTATCGCACCGTGAAATCGAATTGCTGCAAGTACAGAGCCCAGCGCATAAGTCGTGCGTTGGCGTTCTTTGATGTACGCAAACTTTCCAGAGGCATATGGTCGGTTTCTAACACAAATTTATCACCATACAGATAGTAGTAGTATTTCTTTATACCTTCTACTACTGCCAGAAGTTCCTTTTCTACCGTACTGTAGTTTATTTCAGCAGGCTTCATTTTTCTACTGTGATAGGCGACAGGAAATATCTCACCATCCTTTTCTTGGAACAAATCTGCACCAATACCGTACTGGGATGCATCCGTTCTGAGTATGTATGGTCGTTGATTGTCTGGCAATTGCAAGATCGGTTCTTTGCAAAGAAGATTCTTAAGTGAAACGAATGCTTCTTCTTGCTCTGACCCCCAGGAAATCTTATTAGGAGCGTTCTTTCTTAAAAGCTCACTAAGTGGAAGTGCGATGATGGAGAAATTTGGAATGAATTTACGGTAATAACCTGCAAGACCCAAGAATGACCGTACCTGCTTCTTCGTAGTAGGTCGGGATGCATCCTTAATCTTCTGTATCTTGGCATTCTGGCACCCACAACGACCTCCACCTACAGTGTGACCCAAGAATTGTACTTCCTGTTGAAACAATTCACACTTAGACGGTTTGACTGTCATATTATATTCCTGCAGTCGTTGCAACACAGCTTGCAGTATCACAAGGTGCTCCTCAAATGTGACTGAATGCACAAGAATATCATCGACGAAAGCTTCAACCCCCTTCATGCCATGTAATACCTGACGCATGGCACGATTAAAAACGGCGGGTGAATTTGTGAGACCAAATGGTAGTACCTTGAAATGGTATAGCCCATTTGGGGTAGATATCGCTGTTATGAGACGACTTTGCTTCTCAAGTGGTATCTGGAAGAAACCCTTAGCCAGATCCATCTTGGAAATTACCTTTGAATTGCTAATCCTAGTGAAGATCTCCTGCTGATCACACATAGGTTCAGCATCGACCTTGGTGACAGCATTCACACGACGATAGTCCCCGCATACACGCACTCCGCCATCCTTCTTCTGGACTACTACAATTGGACTAGCGTATGAAGAGTCTGACCTTTCAATGAAGCCAGCTGCTTCCATATCGTCTATTTCCTTGCGTACTGTATCAATCAGACGCACAGGAATAGGGTACGGTTTAACCCTCACTGGTGTGTCGCTTGTGAGCTGAATCTCATGGCAGGCTACGTTTGCAACGACAGGCATGTCAGAAAACACCCGTGAATATTTCGTCAGCAACGCGTTGACTCTTGTACGTTGGTCTGGACTTAAATTCTCCGACACAGAGACATCCGCCACCGTTTCACCTTGACGAGCTTCAGTCGTCTGTGGAGTATATCCTTCTTCTCCTTCGGAAATTACTGCAGCAGCAGTAACCATGTGAACTGCTGGGAAAAATCGATCACGTACTAGGTTTAACAAATCACGCCTCTCCGAGGTGATGTTAAAACAACCCGTACCAACTGTGGTCATGACGGAAGTACAACCATGTTGAGTGGTATAGTACTCCTTAAGCATGTTGATGTGGAAGCGTTTGGGGTCGCCTTTGATTTTAACTACATAGTTAAGGTCGTTCACCTTCTTTACTATATCAAAGGGACCCTTCCACTGAGCCAACAACTTGTTGTGAGCTGTCGGTAACAAAACGAGGCACTTTCCTCCTACCTGCAGAGTTCGGAGCTTAGTTTTTCTATCATAGTAGGACTTCTGAAGCTCTTTTGCTTTTACTAACTCCTGTTTTGCAAGCTCGCATGTCTTCTGCAGACGTTCTGCCAAATCAATAACATATGAGTATGTAGTTTTCACCGTGGGATCCGACTCCTCATCGTCCCAAAGTTCACATAGAACCTGAAGTGGTCCGCGAGCAGGCTTGCCATACACTAACTCGAATGGACTAAATTGGAGAGACGCTTGAGGGGCTTCACGATATGCGAACAGTAGCGGCGCGATATACCGAGGCCATTCTTTAGGCTGTTCTACTGCCATCCTCCTCAACATCTTCTTAAGAGTACCATTAAACCTCTCACATAACCCGTTACACATTGGGTGGTAGGGTGTTGTTCTCAACCCCTTAACAGAGAGTAATCTCCACAATTCCTCCATCATAGCAGAGGTAAACTGGCTGCCTCGGTCAGACAATACCTGCTTCGGTATGCCAACACGACAGAATATCTCCAGTAACGCTTCAGCTACCGTGGTGGCTTCTGTATTCCGAAGAGGCACTGCTTCTGGCCATCTTGTCGCGAAGTCCACACACGTGAGGATATATTTGGCACCGTCCGTAGCTCTCGGATTTATCGGCCCAACAATATCAACCGCTACCCTCTCAAATGATTCTGAGATGAGAGGGAGTGGCTTAAGAGGTGCAGGTTTCACCCTGCCACGGTCACACGTTTTCTGACACACGTCACATGACCGCAACATCCTGCTTACCTGTTTCCCCATACCTGGCCAAAAGAAATGGGACTGGATCCTATCCAGTGTTTTTTTATTACCCATATGACCTCCCAACGTAGAGTGGTGACCTAGAGTGAACACAGCCTGTCGATACTTCTGTGGAACAAGGAACTGAAACTTCTCTTCCCCGTCGGGATTTACCGAACGACGATAGAGTCTATTCCTCCTCCTGACAAAACTGGTTACCACACCCCGTCGATCCATTATATCACCATCAAGTACATGCTTACGAACATTTGCCAACGTAGGGTCACTTACTTGTTCTGCCACTACATCCTCACAATTTACAAGGTCGACGGCTGTTGTCACTTGAAGTGGGACAGCGACTTTCGTGGCATGTGATATTCCCCTAGTTACAGCAGCTGCACCAGTCTGAGTAGTAACTTCCATTGAACAGGAATTCTTAACCCCTGGTATATTTCCTATTACCAGATCTGACACAGGTTTTTGCATGACGGCTGCAATTACCTGGCCTGTATAGAATGGACTCTCCACGGTAATTTTAGCGAGTGGATAAAGCCTCCTGGTACCATCAATCATAATGATAGTTACCTGCTCCCCTGTAAAATCACTGGAAGAAACCAAACCATCGGCGACACAACACCCCGATGATCCATTATCTCGAAAAACTTCGGCAGACATCCCGTTAACAATACCGGGAGAAATCTGGAAGCCTGAGTTTTTTTCCGAGATTCCTACTGCAGATAGTTAGAATTGTTGTGGATTATGGACCGACTGAGGTTCTACTACAGGTGAAGCTATCACAGATGCATACTGAGGTTTGCTTTGAGTTGCTGCTGCAGCCCTTTGAAATTTCGCACCAGCATTATTTCCCCTCCATTTGTTTCTATCCTGGTAACGAGGCTGAGAATTTGCCTAATTTTTCTGCTGAGAATGATTCTGATTTCCTTGTTTCTGTGGTTGATTATTATTATTTGTCTGCTGACGAGACTGTTGGTGCTGTTGTGACTGACCTTCATTCGACTGATTATTAAAATTCTTATACCCCTGCTTACGTGTATGGTACCCGTAAGCAGAGAAATGTGCGTCAGACATCTCAACCATTTCCTTCAAGCTCTTGACCTTGTTGGTCTTAACCTGAGCCAACAATTCCTTCGGACATGACCTCTCCAACTGTGTACGGAGTAATAGGTCTCGTAATCCATCGAGAGTCTTAGGTGTTTCGTCCTTTTCTAGCCATTGATCCAGGTAACTGGTCAGGCGTGCACCAAATTGAGCAACAGTCTCCTTATCTTGCAAGAATGCACGCTGGAATTGATTCCGGGCATCTTCGACTGTTAACCCATATGCCTGTAGTAAAGCTTTTTTCATGCTTTCATAATCTCGAGTTGACGCATCGAGTCGGTGGAGAATATTAAGTGGCTTTCCGTCGAACAAGTTCATAAATTCGAGCCTCTTGATTGCTTCATCTAAGTTGTATGTATCTGCAACCATTTCAAAACGTTCGATAAATGGCTCGATATCATTTCCTTCGACGTACTTTGACAATTGCAAACGTGGTGTGGCTGCGGTCGCATTTACAACACTAGAACCATTTAGATTATCATTAACAGTTTGCAGTCTCAATTGCAACACTTCTTTCTCATGTTCAAATTTCAGTTTTTCGAATTCTCGTTGTTCTTTTCTTTCTTCATATTCTCTCTGTTCCTTTTCTGTTTCTCTTTTTTCTTTTTCTATTTCTCTTTGTTCTTTTTCTGTTTCCCTTTGTCTTGCTCGTTCTTCTCTTTCCTCATCTTGGCGACGTCTTACATACTCCTGTATTTCCTCTTTTCCCTCGTAACCCAAGTCACTGGCTTCCTGCATAAGTTCTTTTACGGTAGCCATTTTAATTAATTTCTTCCGTTATTTCTCTGCCTTAATTCCTGGCAATTATAGCCTAACTAACTCGTGAAGATGTGTACGTGTTGATTGGAATTCAATGCAAAAATCGAGCCCCTGCTCGGGCGCCAATGTAACAAACCCTTTCGGGGTTTATTAACAATTATTTAATTTTTGAGGGTATCTACGATGTATATGCAAATGTAACTCCCAAGTACACAATTCCCATCACGAGCTAGCTAGGGTTAAAAGGAAACTCTCCCTTTGTCTGGGTTTTTATTTGGTAAAAAGGTCAAAAGTCAAAGGTGTCCTTTCTTCCACAGGTTACAATTTGTATATGTATTTCATAGTTAACCTGGAAAGTAACTAGGAACGTTACATAACTTCCTAATTCTTACATTATAATTAAAGTAGTGACATCTTCTATCCAATAGTAAAGATGTCACTAAACATAAAGACAATAGTATGGATGTGTAGCAGAGATATTCATCTCCCACTGAATATAAAGGACGATGTAATATGGTAGTGAAGATATTATCTTCCACTTATCTCTGCTTCACATTGGCTAATATGTCATGAGTCAAATTTGACTCGTGACACACACACACACTCTTCCTCACCATCAAACACACACACACACACACACACACACACACTTTTTTCCTCACCATCACACACACACAAGCAAACACACAACCACACATTCATCCTCACCATCATACACACACACCACCCCTTCTATCTTCTCTCACTCACACCCTCTCTTCCACACACCACACTGCTGTAATCATCACTCATTTCACACACACACACACACAAACAAAAGAAAATGATTAAATAAAACGTGTACTCACCCCCTCTGTTACATATTATATGTGTTTTGGTTGTCAATACATACATACATCTAAATTATTGCAAAACTAAATATTTTTAATGCTCATCAATCTTAACTTACAATACTAATTCTATGATGATTTCCATTACTGAATACATACAGTTGTGGTCAATAATAATCATCCACATATGGGTATCTCAAACAATTTACTGTCTAATGTTTTCATGTTCACATATGATGTTATTGTTTTAAGTAGTGTGTAGCTGCTTGTATTAAATTAAAAGATGATAGTTAACGTGTGTGTGTGTGTGTGTGTGTGTGTTATTGTTTTAAGTAGTGTGCAGCTGCTTGTATTAAATCAAAAGATGGTAATTAACCTATTTATTAGAAAGTTTATCATCTAAGGAACAGAGGGAAACTGTCAAACTCTTACGTGAGTTACCCCTATATGGATGATTACATTATATGACCGCGACTATACATAGATATACCACACTACACTTTATTACAATATACTACAATACCCATCACTATACCACACTACACTTCACTATACCATTCCATACATAAGCTTAATCTGTATATAACACCACAACCTCAGTCAGTCAGCTTAAGCCTACACTGGTTTCATTAAGATGATCTCTGGCTAACACACACACACACACACACATACCACAACCAGGTTAACCTATATCAGGACATACAGTCACACACACTGTATTAATTAATCTATGTGTATGTATATATATATGTGTATGTTTATGTATGTATATATTTAATCTCTGTGTATTTTCTCGTTTATTTGCCTATCGGTATATATATGTATTTTTTTTCTCATATATATTTGTGTCTATTTGTTTTAATTCCCATTTTTATCATTATTGTTGAAGTGTAATTGCCTATGTACATTTTCACCTTACCATCTGCTATTATCTAATTTATGAACCGAATATTATTATTATTATTATTATTATTACATTCTCTCCCCTCCTTCCTACCACACACACACACTCTCTCTCACACACTCTTTCTCCCTCCCACCACACACACTCCCTCTCCCCAAACTCACTCTCACTTACACTCTGTGGGGGTGGACTGAAGATATCAATAAATGTGGCTTTATAATAATTACCAAAGCTTACCTTACTGGTTAATATGTAATCTCGTTGGTTGGCTGCAGCGAGTTACCCAGAGTTATAATCCCTGTATCCTTCCTCCAACACAATAAATTTATTTCTGGGTTCGTCCTGCTATATATGTATGATTATAGAGCATGCAATAATGGTCAATTACAACACAAAATGCCAATTTTTCTCTATTTATTAATTAAATTCCAAGCCAACAAATGAATAATTAAATTCAATCAAATATCACACACACACACTTCCGTTCACGCTCCAATAGATAGCTATGTACGTACTTACTCTTCGTCGCTCCTCTCCACACGTGCTTCCTCGGTCGCTCGTAGTACACGTGGACAGTAATATTACTTTACTTTAATATACTTATCACGAGCTAGCACTTCCCCTCGCACACACAGGAGACGGTAATTACGTTATCGTAATAGTAATGGAAATCAAGCAACCCAGTTGGTATATTTCAATGTCAATTTCACACTCGTTTACTGTCCTCGTACACACACACACACTCGTAAATTCCGGCCAGCCCTCTCCTCACCTGTAAAAATGACACCTTACTGATTCTCGTCTAGCGAATGAATAGTGAGTTAATTAACAATAAGTCTTGTGAAAAAGTAATTAAACAATTTCGACGTTACGTTAAAACTATAGGCCCCCAGGCAAGGAGGAGAGCTGATACGAGGTGTTCGTCCTCGAGTGTGATTCTACCAACTGAATGTATTTCTCAAAAATCAAGACAAGGGTGGTAAGGATAATTACCCTTCTTCTACCTGGCCAGTGACTCATGATAGACTGTCCGTATCTACGTGTTCGTATGGCCTATTCCTTGACTACGTTTACATATGTCACTCACACTTTAGTTATACATGCAAATCACTTTTCCCATAACATGCAACTGCTTGCAAATGATTCCCTTCCACTTCAAAATCAATTTTAATAAGTAATAGATGCCCCCATACATAATTATTAATGCAAAATTTGTAGCAATGACTCCAGACACGGGATGGAGTGAGTGGGTACTCGACCTCACCTGACCTGACATGACATGACCTTTCCTTAATTACCAGGTACCTAGCACTCCTCTATTTCAAATTTCTCTGTCTGTCTTCCTGACTTGACTGAATGGAAATTCCCATACACGTGGTGTCCCTTTGTTAATATATATATATATATATATATATATATATATATATATATATATATATATATATATATATATATATATATATATATATATATATATATATATATATATATATATATATATATATAATATATAGCATCCTACTACTTACGTACGTTACGTTATGATCACGGCCGATCCGTGACACACTCTTTCTCTCCCTCTCCTCCTCCCCCCACTCCCTCCCCCACCCCCCTCTCATTCTCACACACTCTCTTTCTCTCTCTCTCCCCATCCCACCCCTTCTCTCCCCACCCTCTTCCCACTCCCCTACACACCCACTCTCACTCCCACTCCCCCACACTCTCACACTCTCTCCCAAAAACAGATCCCTAGAGTGTGACAGATTGAGAGTACACAGAAATTTGGTTGTCTCTCTCATTCCCTCACACACTCTCTCACCTCCCCCCTCCCCCTCTCACTCTCTCTCACCCCCTCTCACTCTCTCTCACCCCCTCTCTCTCTCTCTCTCTCTCTCTCTCTCTCTCTCTCTCTCTCTCTCTCTCTCTCTCTCTCTCTCTCTCTCTCTCTTCCCAAAACAGATCGCTGGAGTGTGACAGATTAAGAGTACACAGAAATCTGGTTGTGTCTCTCATTGTACAGTTCGTGGTGATGTTGGTGTTGACTGAACCTTTCCTATTCCACCGAACCTCACCCACCTATAGAGATCTGGTGAGTATAGGTGGGTAGGTGGGTTGGTTGGTATTTGTAGGTGGGTGGGTGGGTAAGTGATGGTAGGTGGGTTGGTTGGGGAATAGATGGGTTGGCTGGTTGGTGAGTAGGTGTGTAGGTGGGGAGTAGGTGGGTGTAGGTGTAGTAATATTTTCGCCCGTGTAATAAAAACAAATATATGTGTGTGTGTGTGTGTGTGTGTGTGTATAAAGAGGTACTCTGGTGGTTCCTTGTCACACACACACACACACACACACACACACACACAGGCCTACACTGCACCTCAATATTAATCCCCCCTTTAATCCTAACCCTGACCTGACGCCACTACCCTCCCAGGACATGTACACATGTACAGTCCAATTGTATTTATATATTTCCATGTTTTTTCTATGTTCAATTTATTATTCATCCCCAATATTTATACATGTATCCATTCATTCATCCTCATTTTATTATCATTTTAAATGTATTAGGGCCTATGTATATTTTCAGCCTATCAGCTGCCATTCACCAATAAACCGTATATTATTATTATTTTATTATTTATTACATACACACACACACACTTCCCAATTACACACATACACACACTTCCCAATTACACACAGACATTTTTCCCCATTTCAGGACTGGGTGTGTAAATCGCTTCTAATTGAGAATGTACACACATACACACATCCCAATTACACACACACGCATCCCAATTACACATACACACACTTTTTCATTTCTAGACCTGGTGTGTAAATCGCTACTGGCTCTGAGAATGTACATGCACACACACACACAAACACACACAAACTATACACACACACACACACACACACACACACACACACATTTTATACACACACACACAATCCATGGCTCTCAAAATTCACACACACACACACGCACACACTTCCCAATAACACACTCTACACACACTTTTCCATTACACATACACACATACTTCCTAATTACACACACACACACACACACACACACACTTCCTAATTACACACACACAGACACACTCCATGGCTCTGAAAATACACACACACATTTTATACACACACACACAATCCATGGCTCTCAAAATACACACACACACACACTCTATGACTCTAAAAAGACACACACACACTTTGCCCATTACAGGACTGGGTGTGTAAGTCGCTTCTGGCTCTGAGAATGTACACACACACATACACACACAAACCACACACACACCATGGCTCTCAAAATACACACATACACTTTGCCCATTACAGGACTGGGTGTGTAAGTCGCTTCTGGCTCTGAGAATGTACAGTCAGATGTCTTCAATCAATTGGATGTTTGTGGAGGGACTGTTTCTACACACACGACTCACATGTAAAGTGTTCCCATCTAGAGCACCATTCACTACCTATTATATTATTGGATGGGGTGAGTAGAGAGAGAGAGAGAGAGAGAGAGAGAGAGAGAGAGAGAGAGAGAGAGAGTGTGTAGTGTTATTATTACTAGTGATATTATTGTTATTATTACTAGTGATATTATTATTATTATTATTATTAATATTATTATTATTATTATTATTATTATCATCACTACTACTACTACTGTTATAATTAATAGCCAACTATTATTATTACTACTACTATTATCACTATTATTATTATTATTATTATTACTATTATTATCATCATCATCATCATCATCATCATTACTACTATTGATGTTATTATTATTATTATTACAACTACTACTACTACTATCCCTATTATTACTACAACAACTACTACTACTACTGTTATTATTACTATTATTATTACTCATGTTGTTTTTATTATTATTATTATTATTATTATTATTATCATTACAGGTATATCGTTGGTGTTATTATTATTATTATTATTATTATTATTATTATTATTATTATTATTATTATTATTACTACAACTATTATTATTATTATTACTGCTACTACTACTATTATTATTATTATTACTGCTACTACTATTATTATTATCATTATTAATAATAAGATTATTGTTGTTACTGTTATTATTATTACTATTGATATAATTACAACTATTATCACTATTACTACTACCACTACCACTACCACTACTACCACTACTACTACTACTACTACCACTACTATTATCATTACAGGTATCCCCTTCGTATTATTATTGTGTTGGGGTAGTATTATTATTATTACTACTACTACTACTACTACCACTACCACTACCACCACTACTACTATCATTACAGGTATCCCTTCGTATTATTATTGTGTTGGGGTATTATTATTATTACTTCTACTACCACCACTACCACTACTACCACCACTACCACTACCACTACCACTACTACTACTATCATTACAGGTATCCCCTTCGTATTATTATTGTGTTGGAGTGTGACCATGGCAATACAACATCCTGTACACTGTTGGACAGGCTACCCGAACCTTCCTTATATATGGATACTTGTGGCTCCTATGATTACTGCCCTATTGGTGAGAGAGAGAGAGAGAGAGAGAGAGAGAGAGAGAGAGAGAGAGAGAGATAGAGAAGTATTGTGTGTGTGTGTGAGAGAGAGATAGAGAGAAGTATTGTGTGTGTGTGAGAGAGAGATAGAGATAGAGGTATTGTGTGTGTGTGTGAGAGAGAGAAGGAAGTATTGTGTGTGTGTGTGTGTGTGAGAGAGAGAGAGAGAGAGAGAGAGAGAGAGAGAGAGAGAGAGAGAGAGATAGAGAAGTATTGTGTGTGTAAGAGAGAAAGAGAGAGAGAAGTATTGTTTGTGTGTGTGTGTGAGAGAGAGAGAGAGAGAGAGATAGAGAAGTATTGTGTGTGTAAGAGAGAGAGAGAAGTATTATGTGTGTGTGTGTGAGAGAGAAGGAAGTATTGTGTGTGTGTGTGTGTGTGTGTGTGTGTGTGTGTGAGAGAGAGAGAGAGAGAGAGAGAGAGAGAGAGAGAGAGAGAGAGAGAGAGAGAGAGAGAGAGAGAGAGAGAAATATTGTTTGTGTGTGTGTGAGAGAGAGAGAGCGAGAGAGATAGAGAAGTATTATGTGTGTAAGAGAGAGAGAGAGAGAAGTATTATGTGTGTGTGTGAGAGAGAGAAGGAAGTAGTGTGTGTGTGTGTGTGAGAGAGAGAGAGAGAGAGAGAGAGAGAGAGAGAGAGAGAGAGAGAGAGAGAGAGAGAGAGAGAGAGAGAGAGAGAGAGAGAGTTACAAGGAGTTACAAGGAAAAGAAGTACCCTAGAAGACCTTACAATCCATACAAAGAGGGTACCTGTGGGTTTAGTTGTGCAAGTATGTGACCGTCCTCGAATGTGTCATGTGAAACCATCAAGGAACACTCACACAACGGCTTAAACACCTAGACGGTGGTTTAAGACTTTGTCTAATCTTGACTTGAACTGATCCACAGAGTTGCTGTTGACTACATCAGCAGGAAGTGCATTCCAAGTACTGCAGATGCTGTATGTAAAGAATTTACCACACCGATCACGGTTGTATCGCTTCAGTTCAAGTTTGTAGCCATGATTCCTGGTTGTGCCCTCACTGAGTTGGAAAATATCCCTGTAGTCTACATTGTCAAAGCCTCGTAGTATTTTAAAACACTTTGATAAGCTGACCACGCAGTCTCCGAGTTTCCAAAGAGAACAGGTTGAGTTCTACCAACCGAGAGAGAGAGAGAGAGAGAGAGAGAGAGAGAGAGAGAGAGAGAGAGAGAGAGAGCTAAGTAGTGTGTGTGTGAGAGAAGGAAATATTGTGTGTGTGTGTGTGTGTGTGTGTGTGTGTGTGTGAGAGAGAGAGAGAGAGAGAGAGAGAGAGAGAGAGAGAGAGAGAGAGAGAGAGAGAGAGAGAGAGAGAGAGAGAAGGACGTATTGTGTGTGTGAATTCTTTCACTTTTTGTCTGTCTGTCTGTCTATCAATAAAAAAATCAATATATCAATATATCTATCTTCTTTTATCCTCTCTCTCTCTCTCTCTCTCTCTCTCTCTCTCTCTCTCTCTCTCTCATACAGTGTTGCCATATTTACAGATGAACCTGATATTTCTCATCAACATAATACGAATCCTGGTGACCAAACTAAGCACTAGAAACAACAACAACAGCAACAAAAGTAGCAGTATTGCCAACAAACTCTTTACAAGGTGAGACCAAACTAGTATTTTCCCTGGCAACACTGCGTACTGCACACTCGAGCTCGTAAATTCCCGACCACGTAAATCCCCAAATGTTTAGGTATGTCATCTGAGCTGGTAACACTGTCCCAAATAAATGTTACCAACTCGAATGGCATAAACATCTTAATTAGTATTTCCATGGTAACGAATTTACGAGCTCGGGTGTACAGTAGTGGTCAATAATAATCATCCACATATGAGTATCTCAAATAAAATAATATACCGTCTAATGTTTTCACTTCACATAATTATGATGTTATTGATTTTAGTAGTGTGTAGATGCTTGTAATAAATTAAAAGATGGTCGTTAACGTGTGAGTGTGTGTGTGTGTGTTATTGTTTTATGTAGTGTGTAGCTGTTTGTAATAAATTAAAAGATGGTCGTTAACGTGTGAGTGTGTGTGTGTGTGTGTGTTATTGTTTTAAGTAGTGTGTAGCTGATTGTATTAAATTGAAAGATGGTAGTTAACATGTGTGTGTGTGTTGTTGTTTTAAGTAGTGTGTATATCCACCAATACTACTACTACTACCATACCACTATTTTACTACTGCTACTACTACTACTACTATTACTACTATTACTACTTTTACTACTACCATACCACTATTTTACTACTACTACTACTACTACTACTACCCCTGTAATACTCCCCCCTCTCCCCCCATTACCTCATTACAGCACCACCAATGGCAAAAACAACAAATACAGGTTAAGCATCAAATTCCGTCGACACAACAAACAACAACAACAACAACAACAGAACACCTACCCTCTGTTGTAAATCCATGGCAATGCACCGTTGCAAAGACAGAACACCACCATCGAACAACAACAACAACATTTAGATGAAGAAGAAAGAGAAGAAGGAATGTCTGTTGGCAATGAATCACCCCCGTTGAAAAAAAACACCAAGGCTAAACGTCATCATCGCTATCTACTTCCACAAGGTAAACAAACAGCCTAATATTATTCAGATAATAATAATAATGATAATAATAATAATAATAATATTTACCTTCTTAGTTGCTGTCACGCCTCCCTCTCTCTTTCTCTCTCTCTCTCTATCTCACTTTCTTTATCCCTTTCTTTCTCACTCCTGAAAATGAAAAAGCTTTGCGATAGATTTTTCTCCTCATTAATTCCACTACCAGTAACTATTTTTTATATATATATACACAGTCGCCGTCAAATTTTAATAATTTATATAGGTTCCCTCTGTTCCTTAGATGATAAACTTAACAATAATAGGTTAACTACCATCTTTTAATTTAATACAAGCAATAACACACACACACACACACACACACACACACACACACACACACACACACACATACAGTTTAACTACCATCTTTTAATTTAAAACAAGCAGCTACACACTACTTAAAACAATAACATCATAATTATGTGAACGTGAAAACATTAGACAGTAAATTGTTTGAGATATCCATATGTGAAAGATTATTATTGATCACGACTAAATCTACCTTCAGGCATCTCACAACAACAACAGCAACAACAACAACAGTGGAGCAGCTGTAACGTTACCCTTGCCTCAGACTCTGCTGACTCTAGCCCTCATCACAGTAGGGAGAGCAGCCCATTACTACTACTAACACACCGAGGTATTCACAAGAGACAACCTCAACCATCAACATCTGTCAACGCCAACACATTACAACAACAACATCAACAGAGAATACAACCACACCCACCACCTACACCTCGTATAGAAGAGAACTACAACACACAACAACACAGAATACAACCACACGCACCCACACCTCGTATACAAAACTACACCAACACACAACACCACAGAACACAACCACACCCACTAACCACACCTCGTAAAGATATTCATAATTACAGCACCATCTCCAACAACCGTCGTTCACACTCCCTCACCTTCACCCACCACCACCAACAACAGACTGATAATAATAACGTCGTTGTCGTTGTACCACGTCGTCCTTCCTCCACAAGAAGTCTTCGTACCAACAGTATCCATAAATACCATTCTGTTGGGTATGCCGCAAATCGACCCGAGTTTAATATAAGGTAAGAAAGAATTTATTGACTAGAGACTGAGTGTAATATGAAGTAAAGAGAACATACATACCCGCAATTCTATTTCTATGATTGTTATTGTAAGTTAGGGTATGAGTTCAAATTATGAAATATACTGTACAGCCACAATCAAATATCCACCAACACTTACTTTCCTTCCATCGTAGTGAATATCTTGGTAATAAAGAACAACACGTGTATGATTTTGCAGCACCTAATAATAATAATTATAATAATAATAATAATAAGTATCTTGGTAATAAAGAACAACATGTGTATGATTTAGCAGCACCTCATAACAATAACAATTGAGTGGGTTGCTTGAGTTGACATAAGGTGTTGTTGTATGATTATATTTTGATATGATACTGATTTATTTGTACGATGGAAGGAATGAGTCGCTGGATATTTGATTGTGGCTGTACTTTGAAAATATAATATCGTGTTCTGAATTCACTCATGGTGCAGCAGTAAACAGTGATAAATAATTAATACACTAATTAATTGTTATTACCTTTGGGGGGGTGCGAGAGTAGGGGGACAGGCTTGGGTGGGGTTTGGAGGGTGCGGGAATAGGGGACATGCTTGGGGGGATTTGAGGGGATGCGGGAATAGGGGACAGGCTTGGGTGGGCCTTAGAGAGTGCGGGAATAGACGGACAGGCTTAGGTGGGGTTAAGGGGGTGCGGGAATAAGGGACAGGCTTGGAGGGGCTTAGAGAGTGCGGGAATAGAGGGACAGGCTTATGTGGGGGGTTAGGGGGGTGCGGGAATAGAGGACAGGCTTGGAGGGGCTTAGAGAGTGCGGGAATAGAGGGACAGGCTTAGGTGGGGGGGGTTAGGGGGGTGAGGGAATAGGGGACAGGCTGGGAGAACGTCGCCTCATCACTCCGAAGGTATTTTTAGGCAAACTCGACCCTATGCCTCCTATGCTCAGGGGTGAGGAAATTCGGTGTTGGTAAATTTGGGGCAACTGAATCCTCCAAACTATTCCAAGCAACAACAGAACACCATTATTTTTGCTCTTCTGGTCGTTTCCTGACATACACAAACACACACGTACAAACCCTATTATAATTTGTCAATATGCGGGTTTAACTCTTCTCTAATAAATATCATGTTAGTAAGCGTATTATATTGATAATGAGTAACATGTTATAAACATTATGGACATATTACAACAACAATATTACAACACATATCCAAATAATGATACATTCATTCATGTGAGAAACAAGATATTCGAATACTGCATCAGTACCGAAACCAATTTGTTTCACATGAACTAAAGCTTCAGTATTTAATTTTATGTGTTGTAATACTGTGGTTAAAATATATCCATAATGTTTATAACATGTTACTCATTATCAATATAATACATGATATTTATTAGAGAAGAGTTAAACCCGCATATTGACAAATTATAATAGTCATCTGCCCGCAACTGTACATACACACTCTCTCTCTCTCTGTCTCTCTCTCATACACACACACCCTCTCTCTCTCTCTCTCTCTCTCATACACCCCCCCTCCCTCTCTCTCTCTCTCTCTCTCTCTCTCTCTCTCTCTCTCTCTCTCTCTCTCTCCTTCCTGGTCCTGTTGTCTCGTGGCATACTTTGGAGGAATCAAGGCACTCCAATGGAATATAAGTGAATTACCACCTTAAGGGACCCTGTGATGTAGTCAGAAAATTGGAGATAAATGAGTCCTTCAAATATTGCCACGAAACACCACCTATAGGGAAGGAGCTTGTTTCGTGGCGTGGTTAGGAGGAATCAGAAGCCTCCACTTTTCATACACGATCTGTACAGGGTCCTTAAGTAACTTGTGACGCCAACATTTTTATATAGTAGAATCTACGTTTTGAAATAGATTTGTATTTTCCTTTAAGGGGATAATTCGTTTTTGTTACATTGCAGTGCCTTGATTCCTCCAAAGTATGCTAGGAAACAGAATCAGAAGAGCAAAAATAATGGTGTTCTGTTGTTGCTTGGAATAGTTTGGAGGATTCAGCCGTTGCTCCAGATTTACCAACACAAAATTTTACCCTTAATTAAACACCAACTGAACATTCCTATACACTGATCTTTTCCACTATTATTATTATTATTTCTTTCGTTTAATGGCCTCTGTTTCCTTTAGTGCCATAGTCTTAAAGTAATTAGAGATGGTGTTCTGTGTTAGGTGAGTACGGCGAGGCATTATCGAAGCCATGACACCACAACAAAGTGTACAAATATCCAGTAATACACAGTCACGAGATGACACACACCAAATGGCAACCTTCCCTGAGAATGGCTGAGATGAGGCGAGGGAAACACTGTTGATGTCTGACTCATCAGTCTGAGTGACTGAGTGAGTGAGTGTGAGAGCAGTGTTGCCAGGTAATAATTAATAATAGTTTGAACTGAGTTTAGCACACAAAAGAAGTACTGTCATGGTCAAACTCATATAATTATCAAGCTTGTTCATATTTATTATTATTATTATTATTATATTACTCGCGGGGGAAAATAATAAATAATATTTAATAAATCACATTGGTAACATGATACACACGCGGCCTATAGGAAAACTGGCGGGAAGTTTAATTAAGGGGGTGCGGGAGTCGGGGACAGGCTTGGGGTGGGGAGGTTGCACTGTGGGGTTTGTGGGAATAGAGGGATAGGTTTTGGGTGGGTAGAAAGTCTGTCCCCTATTCCCGAACCCCACTAACTCCCCACACCCAGCCTGTTCCCCTACTCCCCCCCCCCAAAGCCCCCCGACCCCCCCAAAAAAACCCCACACCCCCTATTCCTGCACCCTCTTAAATCCCATATGGAGAAATTATTTGCTAGGTGGGAAATACGCTTTAGTTACATTGGAGCTCCTTGATTCCTCCAAAGTATGCCTGTCTCCTAATCCCGTAACCCCCTAACGCCCCCCCCAAGCCTGTCCCCCTACTCTCGCACCCCCTCAAAAGTAATAACAATTAATTGGTGTATTAATTATTTATCACTGTTTACTATTATTATGATTATTATTATTAGGTGCTGCAAAAAAAATATACACGTGTTGTTCATTATTACCAAATATTATTATTAATTTTACTACGATGGAAGGAAAGTGTGGGTGGATATTTGATTGATTGTGGCTGTAATCTCTTTACCTAATCAATCACTTCATATTACATTCATGCAGTTACACCCGACATAAACAGTCTTTCCACCAACATACATCCACAATTCTATAAAATAATCTTATTCTATTAATCTTATCATATCTTTGTTGTTGTCAGGAAGGCTACACCCGACATAAACAATCTTTCCACCAACATATATCCACAATTCTATAAAATAATCTTATTCTATTAATCTTATCATATGTTTGTTATTGTCAGGAAGGCGATACGAGCGACGGTTATCTTGTTTCCTCTGCTGGGGATCACTAACTTATTATTTGCTGTCAACCCCGGGGATAAAGGGGATTTGGAAGATGCTTATATGTTAACCAATGCTATGCTACAGTCATCTCAGGTAGGTAGGATGTGTGTGTGTGTTGTGTGTAGATGTGTGTGTGTGTGTGTTGTGTGTAGATGTGTGTGTATTGTGTGTTGTGTGCGTGTGTAAAACTATTTGACGATAGGTGTGTGTGTGTGTGTAGGTGTTTTATGTAGATGTGTGTGTGTGTCCAAATATTTGACTACAGGAGTGTGTGTGTGTGTGTAGATGTGTGTGTGTGTGTATGTGTGTTGTGTGTGTGTGTAAAACTATTTGACGACAGGTGTGTGTGTGTAAAACTATTTGACGACAGGTGTGTGTGTGTGTGTGTAGGTGTGTTTTGTAGATATGTGTGTGTGTGTGTGTGTAGATGTGTGTGTGTGTGAGTTGTGTGCGTGTGTAAAACTATTTGACGACAGGTGTGTGTGTGTATGTGTGTGTGTGTGCGTGTGCGTGTGCGTGTGTGTGTGTGTGTTATGTAGATGTGTGTGTTGTGTGTGTGTGTGTGTGTGTGTGTGTGTCCATATATTTGACTACAGGAGTGTGTGTGTGTGTTGTGTAGATGTGTATGTGAGAGAGAGAGACCAAATATTTGACTATAGGAGTGTGTGTGTGTGTGTGTGTGTGTGTATTGTTTAAATGTGTATGTATTGTTTTAATGTGTGTGTGTGTATGTGTGTATAGTGTTTAGAACTTTAGATAGATATACGTGTATGTATGTATGTATGCAAGACCACTGTAATTAACATAACATATATTTCAACCACCATGCAGGGAGTGTTCGTATCGGTGCTATACTGCTTCTTGAACAGCGAGGTGCGTGAGGTTCTAAGGAAGAGATGGAGACAGTACCGTACAAGACACAGCAGCAGCACACACCAAGCATATAACAACAACAACAGTCGGAGCAGCTGTAAAAGTGGTAATAGTCGTCGAATGGGGAGAGACCGAGGAAGGGAGAGATTAAAGAGTCATACAGCGAGAGGATTGAAGGGTGCCAGTAGATGTACCTTGTTATTGATGGAGTCTTCTAGTCCACAACAACAACAACAACACAACTGTACTACGAGTAATAACAACAGTCTGGCCAGTACTACGGTAGAAACCACACTGGTATAAACTAATAAAGGAATGAATTAAGTGGCAATAAACAAAGCAAAACAAAAGAATTAATAATAATAATAATAATAATAAGGAAATAAGATGTTGGTGATTATTTGATTATGGCTGTACAGTCACACTCCAAAATACGTATCCAGGCTTGCTTCGAATAGCCTGCATGATCGAGTATATTAAGGGGGTGCAGGAGTAGGGGACAGGCTTGGAGGGGGTAGAAAGCCTGTCCCCTTATTCCTGCACCCCCTTCAATAACGAAGGTCACGTGACTGTATGTAGGAAATAGACGGTAAATCTTCTATAGTAATATAATGAATATTATGAATGCATAAATAATGAATAATACAGTAATTATTATAATGAAAGTAGTATAATGCATAATACAGTGAATATAATGAATATAATGAATAATACAATGAATTAAATGAATGTAATGAATAATACAATGAATTAAATGAATGTAATGAATAATACAATGAATTAAATGAATGTAATGAATAATACAATGAATTAAATGAATATAGTATAATGTATAATTCAGTGAATACAATGAATGTAGTGAATAATACAATAAATATAATGACTGTAGTAAATACAATATATATAATGTATATGTTAATAAATATAATAAATGTAGTGAATAACACAATAAATATAATGAATAATTTAATAAATATAATGAATGTAATACAATGAATAATACAATAAATATAATGAATAATATGTTTTTAAATTATATAATGAAGTGTGTATGTATGTGTGTGTGTGTGTGTGTGATAGAGAGAAAGAGAGAGAGAGAGATGTGTGTATGTGTGTGTGTGAGTGTGTGAGAGAGAGATATGTGTAATAATAATAATAATAAACGGTTTATTAACATGAGGGCAGCCATAGGTTGAAAATATACATACATATAAAATAAATAGAATAGGTAAAGATATTCAAATACATATATAATTATATACATACACAAAGCAAATGGTGATAATGGGTATGATAGGGGATTGCTAACATCTATGGATTGTTAATTATGTTAACAATTGTAGGAATAGCACTCTTTTTATATCTTTCAGTAGTAGCCCGTATTGGTTTTAGTCTGTTGTAATGTCTCATGGCATGTCTGGGTTTTGGGTTGTTGTCTGGTAGGAAGTGTCTGTGTCTGGGATGGGAGATAAGTCTTTCACCAAACTGTTTTAGCAGCTTAGTGTGACTGTCAGTGAGGGAAGTCAGGTCGAGGGTGATGAGAGGGGTCTCGTATGTCGTGTACCTATATGTCTCCCATGATAATTTAGCACACCCTTTTCTGTACCCTCTCAAGTTGCCATTGTTGTGTGAGAGAGAGGGATGACGACCTGGCTGGTGAGGCATACATGAGTTTGGGAAGTATAAACATAATGAAAATATTCCTCAACTCACGTAGCTGCATACCAAGGGATTTCAGCCTCCTCAGCATGTACAGTTTGTTTGCAGCAGTGTTGACAGTGTTGTTGATGTGCTGCTTCCAGTTCAGCTTACTGTCTATAATGATGCCCAGGAGTTTGGTGTATTCCACAACTTGTAGGTTGTGTGCTCCTATGGTGACTGCAGGCAACCTGGTGAATAAAAGCGAGCTATTTGAGTTAATTTTATGAACCAAAATTCCACACACCAACAGCTATAGTCTCGAATCATTTTTCTAAGCCATCTCATTGGAAGGTGTTGCAGTACATTAGACCATGACTTTACATGAGTGGCGGAGGTACTGACATGCATCACCACAGTCTTGTTGGCATTGATGGTGATGTTGTTGTGTGTGGTCCATGCTTGAAGGCTGTCAACAATGTCCTGTAGTGGTCCATAGCCATGGGAGGTGTTGTCAATGGTTACACCCACTGTAGAGTCATCTACATACTTCCATCGAGTAGGTGTTTCTGTCAGGGCATCATAATGAGGAAGCATAATGGGCCCATTTTTGTGCCTTGTGGCACTCCACATATCAGGCGTGTGCATGATGAGATGCTGCCCTGATAACGCACAGCCTGTCGTCGCTCGTCAAGGAAGTCAGCCAGCCAACATACCAGGTTGGAGTTGTGCCCCATGTCTAGTGCTTTCTTGATAACAATTGTGTGATTAACTAGGTCAAAGGCTTTCTTAAAATCAATAAATGTAAGTGCAACTGACATTTTTCTTTTCTCAAGGCTTTCAAAAATAAAGTCAAGAAAGCTGACTATACAATGGGTGGTTGATGAGGACTTCATATTACCAAATTGCTGAGGATCAATGATGTCAGCAATGTTAGTGTAGGCCCAATCAAATATAAAGTCCTCACACACCAGGCTGGGGATGGGGGTTATGGCTATGGGTCTGAGGTCATTAAGGGATTGGAGGAGAAGGTCTTGGGAATGGGTGTGACAAATGCAGTTTTTCAGTCTGAAGGACATTTATTTTGATTTAAAGATGCATTAATGATTGAGTAAAGGAGGTGGCTAACTCATGAGCAAATTCTTTGTAAATTTTAATGGGCAAATCTACTGGTGTAGTGGACCAATAATTTTTAAATTTTAGAAGTTTATTACAAACTTGGTACTCATGTACAGTGGGTGGGGGAGAGGGGGCTGGTAGATAGGCTGGTAAGTTAGTCTGGTCAAGGTTGGGCAAGGTCTGACAGATGTTTGAGAAGTGCTCGTTAATCTGGGTAGCTGCCTTCTCACTGGTCAGGCTAGCAACACATGGGAAAGAAGATGACTGTTTCTTAATCCCATACAGGTGTTTAATCTTGCTAAACCAGTGACTTATATTTCCATCCTTCAAATTGTGTATCTTGTTAGAATAGTAGGTTTTCTTAGAAGCACGAATTTCCCTTATTACTTTGTTTCTTAGTCTTCTATATAGGTTGTTGTTGTTGTTGTTGAAGGCTCTCTTGCATTGCACTAGAAGTCTCTTGATGCGTAGTCATGGTAGTGATGATAGTAATGGTGGTAGTGATGATAGTAATGGTGGTAGTCATGACAGGGCCATATGCAAGAACATTTATGGTGCATAATTTATATACGATGGTGTGGTGCTGTGTACGACGACTCCATAGACAAAAAAAAAAAAAAAAAAAAAACACAGAGCCATCGTACCAGTACCACACCATCGTATACACCACCACAGATGTTATTGCATACGGACCTTAAATTGAACTGAATTGAATTGAAAAATTTATTGTTGCAAAGGCATACATACATGCATAGGCTACATACCTAGACCTCCGCAAAACCTCTCTTGCCCTCACCTTCATTGACTTCAGGAAAGCGTTTGACCTTGTGGATCACACTACTGTGATAAGGAAGGCATTGTACCTTGGTTTACCTGGTTACCTTGTATCGTGGCTTGCTGATTTCCTTCATGGACGCCAACAAGCCACCAGATACATGGGACAAACCTCCACATTCCAACACCTCAGTTGTGGAGTCCCTCAGGGAACCAAGCTCGGGCCCCTCGTATTTTTAATCCTCATTAATGATGTCCTGACTGATACCCCCTACCGCTGGAAGTACGTAGATGACTGTACTGTAGGGACCACCATTGACAACTCCACCCCAGACTACAGTATCTACCAACAGACACTGGACAATGTGCAAACTTGGGCCAACAACAACTACCTTACCATTAATACCAACAAGACGGTAGTAATGCACATCAACACCTCCACCACACCAGTACCACCACCTGCACTCACTATTGGCCCCAACTCTCTTGAGGTGGTTCAGTCTACTAAGTTGTTGGGTGTCACCATCGACTCTAAACTGGACTGGAAACTACATGTCACCAACATCATCAAGGCATCTACATAGGCCTACAAACTCTACATGCTCAAAACAATGAAGGCACTGGGGGCCTGGCAACAACAGCTTAGGGATGTTTATACCACCTTCATTCTTCCTAAGCTATGTTATTGTTCACCTGCTTGGGCCTCCTCACTCAACACCACCCAAAAAAGACAACTAGAAAAAGTCCAGAAACGAGCATGTAGACTTATTATGGGAGACAACTACATCTCATATGTTCATGCCCTTACTACCCTCAACCTCGCCTCAGTTTCTCAACGTCACCTCCAAGACCTACACAAATTTGGTGATAATCTCATCAAACATCCGCGGCACAGATCCCTTCTTCCACCATCCCTGCCTCCACCACGCCGAGCTTCACGTCACCACAACAAAATCAAACCCATCCGATGCCGTACTGATCGCTATAAGAACAGCGCAATCCCCACTATCGTCAATCACCTCAATAGTTAACTCTTTACATTACACACACACACACACCCTATAAACACCACCACTAATTTTAACCTAACCTCACACACACTGTACCTATCTAGGATTAATCTGACCTCACCTTACTAAGCCAGTTTCCTTCACACCTCAAGACCAATCTGACCCATACAGCTGCACCCATGTATTTGTATTTGTGTATGTATGTATGTATGTATGTATGTATGTATGTACTTGTATTTGTGTATGTATGCACTTGGATGTATTTGTACAGTTAATACATGTAAATTTGTTTGTATGAACGCAGGTATACATGTATAAGTCTGTATAAATTAATACGTGTAGGCTATGTGTATGCATGTATTTCTGTGTGTATGTGTGTGTATGTTTATTTGTATGTATATGTTTATGTATGTGTATGTGTGTGTATGTTTATGTATATGTATATGTATGTTTGTGTGTATGTATATATGTATATATATATATATATATATATATATATATATATATATATATATATATATATATATATATATATATATATATATATATATATATATATATATATATATATATATATATATATATATATATATATGTGTGTGTATATGTGTATATATGTGTATTTATATGTCTGTTTGTATTTATGTGTGTATGTGTACTTGTATGTATTTAAGTTTCATTTAATTGTGTCTTTGTTTTTTGTTTTCCTGCTTTCACTTGTGTTCATTCTCATTTTTATCATTAGTGTTTTATGTTACATGTATATTTTCAGCCTCCCAGCTGCTACTTTTTATTAAACCGATTATTATTATTTTATTATTATTATTAAATAGGCTACATACATACATACATACAAGCATACATACATATATACATACATAGGCTACATACATACATGCATACATAAATACATGCATACATACATATATACATACTTACTTACATAGGCTACATACATACTGTACATGCATAGGATACATACATGCATTCATACATACTTACATAGGCTACATACATACATACATACATAGACTACATACATACATACTTACATAGACTACATACATATATACTTACATAGGCTACATACTGTACATACATACATACATAAATACATAGACTACATACATACATACATACATAGACTACATACATACATACATACATAGACTACATACATACATAGACTACATACATACATACATACATACATACATTGACTACATACATACATACATACATAGACTACATACATACATACATACATAGACTACATACATACATACAACAGAGGACTACGTTGAGAAGTTAATTCACCAAACTTCCTCCTCCATCCCTTTACACTTTGAATGGAGTGAACCCCTGCAGCAGTAACCATGAGTAGGGGTCAGGCTGGGGAGGGGAGAGACTGGGGGAGTGAGTGGTGAGGTGGATGAGTAAGTGGTGGGGTGGATGAGTGAGTGGTGGGGTGGATGAGTAAGTGGTGAGGTGGATGAGTAAGTGGTGAGGTGGATGAGTAAGTGGTGAAGTGGATGAGTGAGTGGTGAGGTGGATGAGTGAGTGGTGAGGTGGATGAGTGAGTGGTGAGGTGGATGAGTAAGTGGTGAGGTGGATGAGTAAGTGGTGAGGTGGATGAGTGAGTGGTGAGGTGTATGAGTGAGTGGTGGGGTGGATGAGTAAGTGGTGAAGTGGATGAGTGAGTGGTGAGGTGGATGAGTGAGTGGTGGGGTGGATGAGTAAGTGGTGAGGTGGATGAGTGAGTGGTGAGGTGGATGAGTAAGTGGTGAGGTGGATGAGTAAGTGGTGAGGTGGATGAGTAAGTGGTGAGGTGGATGAGTGAGTGGTGAGGTGGATGAGTAAGTGGTGAGGTGGATGAGTAAGTGGTGGTGAGGTGGATGAGTGAGTGGTGGGGTGGATGAGTGAGTGGTGAGGTGGATGAGTGAGTGGTGAGGTGGATGAGTGAGTGGTGAGGTGGATGAGTAAGTGGTGAGGTGGATGAGTAAGTGGTGAGGTGGATGAGTGAGTGGTGAGGTGGAGGAGTGGCAAGTGATGACAACATAGACTGTAATGTCACTGAGTCAACCCCACTCACGATGACCTAAGATAGTGGATGTGTGTGGGTTTGAAATGAGTATAAACAAAAAAACTACACATTGCGTTGTTGAAGTAGGGAGGGAGGGGAGGAGGGACGTGAAGCGAGACTTGTTCATTTATTAGGTTATCATAGTTATCTGCTGGGTGCTTGAGTGAGATATTCCCTTGTGATATTTGAAATGTCACCACCTATGTCATGCTTCATATATACACTTGCACTGATCCTAATCGTATCCCTTTGCAATATCAAACTTTCCAATTCAGTTCAATTCAAGCTGTGGCATTATTGACTGGATGTTGTTGTTGTTGTTCGTTGACGTGTAGGAAAAATTGTAAGTTCAAAGAGGACTATTTAAATTAATGCTGAATTAATTTAACCTACCTTTTACATTTAGAAACTTTTCCATACAGCTATAACGAACAGAGGGAAGCTATCAAACGTGTACAGGAGTCAGCCCAGTGTCGATGGATATTACTGACCGCTAATGTACACTAGATTAAAATAAAACACAGTATATATATATTACGTGGCTCTCCCCATGCATACCATTCATTTTACTGACACCTTTGACGACTGACAGACGGTGGAAAACGACCAGAGGTTGACACCTTCCTCTAAACTGGGAAAAAGATTCTCCTTCGGTACAGGCTTCTCTTTCATTCTTCTTCCAGGTTTTGAGTAATCGGTTGCCGACAGTTTGGGAACAACAGTTTACACCCCTTCCTCCTGAGAAACTGCATACATACTGCAAACAAGTCCACACGTTCGAGATGCGATAATGAAAATCCTTAATTAAGGGGAGATTCTCTTTCTGGTGAATTGGAAGGCTACTGATTTCTCTAGACAATACCACAAAACTACATAGCCCCTATTTGTGACAATGGGATTATCTGTTTACTGGCATAATTTGGAGGAATCACAGACCTTCCAATTCACCAACAACAAGAGAATCTCCCTTTTAATATAACAAGAACATGAAGGAAAACCCTTCAAAAGCTCCGGCTCTTAATGATTCAAGTGAAATGAGTGAGTGAGTGAGTGAGTGAGTTGAACCTCTTTTAAGAAATGGTCGACCCAAGAAGAAGAACAAGAACAAGAACAATAATTACGATAAGACCTTGAGCTCTCGGCTGAGGCCGGAGCTAAAAACACTGACCTGTCGGGGTAGAGAGCTGTGAGAGTCTTGCCATCCAGGAGGTCTTGAGTGAAGTTATTACAACCCTCGGTAAGGTTGTACCAACTAAGCCAACCATTGGACGACATGGAACGTATAGTGCCCCTGGGGTCCCTCACCAGGTGGATCACTTTGAGGGACGGTAGGGCCTTTAGGAGAGGAGCCACCCAAGCCACATGTGTTCTGATGCTCTTGATCACCTTTACCTTCATACTCCTACACCCTTTAACCAGACCCCCAGACTTCAGACACGTTGAGTTGCACTGGGCCAAATTCTTGTTGTCGTGCAATACATTCTGCCTGGAGAGTGTATGAACGTGAGTTGACTTTATTATCTGACTCAGAATTACACACTGACCCCGTTGGAAAGAAAATAACAAATCAGGAAATTCATGAACAATTTTATATATATATATATAATTATTATGGTTGGATATGAAAGTGGGACAATGTTTAACGTTGGATGTGTTGGAGAGTGGATGTGTTGGAGAGTGCATGTGTTGGAGAGTGGATGTGTTGGAGAGTGGATATGTTGGAGAGTGAATGTTTTTTTTTTTTTTTTTTTACTTATTATGGACGAATTGAACCAGACATTCAACCTCTTTTCTACCTATCCACAGCAGCGTTCAGGAACTTTCGTGAGATGTTGCAGGTGAAGAGACCCATTAGCTCTCGCCACACCATGTCTTCCTGGAGTTGATACTTCATCCTATACAGCGGCTCGAAGTAGTAAAAGGCAGAGGGAACACTGGACAAAATCTGACACAGAAAACTTGACCCACTCCTTCTCATTGAACTTACTAACATGACATGGGTCGTGGGCTCCTTGTTTCCGGTAGGGTTAATTATTTATATAGTTGTTTTTTTTATATAATATTCAGTTTTTGTCGTGCATGATCAGTGTGGGATTTTTTCTTTGTGATTGAGAAAAGGGTAGATTTTTTTTTTTTTTTTTGAGATATTTTTTTCCTTGTAGGATCGGTAATATTCATGGCTCATTGCTTTTTTTTATTTGAATATATGTATATATATATATTTTTTCGAATGACTAAAAGTAAAGATCAGAAAAGGAAAGATAATTCAAACTGTTTTGATTGCATTGACTGACATTTCACCATTATTTTGCGTTCTACAATTCTCTATCTATGATAGGGAAATTCTTTTGTTGGGGAATTGGAAGATCTTTGATTCCTCCAAACTATGCGACGAAATGGGTCCCCTATTAGTACCACAAATGGCATCTGTTTTCTGGCATAGTTAATTAAGAGAAATCAGCAGCCTTCCAATTTACCAACAAGAGAATCTGCCCTCTCCTGTTTTACAGTAACTAGACTCGTACTAAGAGTCAGGAAGGTACGGGGGAAGGCATTAGTGTACCAATAGTCAGTGCTGTTATTGGAACGAAGGTCTATAGTAAGGTCGAATGGAAGGCAAGGGTATACCCGTGTCTTCCCGCTGACCTTCCACAATTATTTCCAAACTTATACAAAACTACTGTGAGAATATATGACGAACTTAAAACAACATCAGATAATGTATGAAAAGGTGTTAAGTCGATACTTTTGTTTCGGGGAATATGTGTGAGTTATTTATAACACTTACGAATTCCTCCATGAGTTTGGGTAATCTTGGGAAGGAGGTTTTCTTGTCATTGACTGATTGTCATCTGACAGTTTTTAAAGTCATATTTTCAGTTAATAGGTAAGATATACTGCTTTTATCATGATAATACAAATGTTGTAGAGTGAGCACATCATCTAAGACTATGAAATATGAAATAGAGGAGGTGAGACGAGTATAATAATGTTATCATTATTATTAGCTAATTGGCTACCCTCCCGCCCTACACTCCCCCATCTCCCCATCTCCTCCTTACCCTCCTCCCGTTACTTGAATTATTTTTATCTATTCTTTAATTTTATAATAATACTTTGCTGTACTATGTAATTTACAGAACATACATGTATATAACAAAATTATAATGCTGTTTTACACAAATTGAGAGCCATTGTGTATTCATTTACAATAATATTGGCAATACAGATCATCTATATATATTAACGGTCATCAATACTCATCAATCATCATATCTTCATTCAGTTGTATAAAAACATAAGAGGGAGAGGACGTTATCCCGCTCTCCTGCTTCAATATGCTGTTATATTTCCTGTATTATTTGAGTAGTTATTGAAATGATTCTCTATATGTATAGAAAAGTATTATAATATTGTTATTTACATGAATGTAGTGTAAATTATACTGTATTATTATAAAAATAAGCAATATACAATATATTATTCAAGTTAGGGAGTAAGGTAAGGAGGGGGAGGGTGTGAGCTGGTAGGAACAGGTAGGACAAATGACTAGTGGTAAGGATTGAAGGTCAATGCGAAGGTGTTACCTTCGACCCTGCTGATGGTCGAAGGTAATACTTTCGCATTGACCTTCCTGACTCTTAGTACGGGCCCTAGACTCTGCCATTCTTTACCTTCAACATTATTATCCATGTTGTCTGAAGCAGTCTTTTCCAGCTGGGTTCCGTTATTCCCCTCCCGTTTTTTCCCTACATATACATTTGTAAGCTTCCAGATCTCTGCCGCCCACGTACTGCCATTCAAACGTCTCGCTGCTGCCGGGTTAAGACGTTCGTAGCCTGAGAGTAGCATTACAGTCGTCGTCGCACCCAACATCAGCAACACCAGGAACCTTAAACTCTTCAGGTGCAGCAAATGCTTCAGAAACGTCGCTCTCGTTTCTGAAATGCCGAGTTTATTTTTTTTTTTTATGGGGATAATTGGATTTGGGTTATTTATAGATTTTTTTCTTTATTTAGGGCGTGGGGGTGGATAGCGATCCCTTCAAACTTTACCACAAAAACGAAACTAAAACAGTCCATGCACTTCGGTCTACGAGTATAGGGGACCTGTCTTGTTGTATTGTTCAGTAAACTAACTACACACTCTAAAATGTCGACAACATGGCTTACGTTGTTGATGCTGTTGCTCACGGAGATGGACAGACTGTAACGTATCAACAACAAACTGTTTAATTAAGAGGGGTATTGTATATTTACAGTGAAGTGCCTTGATTCTTCCGTATAGTATGTCAGGAAGCAGAAGCAATGAAGACTGATAGTTATAATTGTATCCACAATGGAATAATTATACATATAGTGATATAGTGTGGAAAAATCATCAATGGCTCCATGCTGATATACAATCACCACCACCACCAACAACAACAACAACAACACTGTATTATTAATATATATATATATATATATATATATATATATATATATATATATATATATATATATATATATATATATATATATATATATATATATATATATATATATATATATATATATATAGGGTTACCGGAATTATTTGCCTGTAAATTTGGCTAATGTGTGCTTTATTAATTCAGAAAAGAGAATACTCTATTGATGTGATCTTTTTATTTAGTTTAGCGGTAATTGAGACAATTAAGGGTGTGTGGGAGTAAGGGACGTGATAGCAACCTTGTAAAATTCTGAATACTTTTAATAATAGCCGGTTGTATCGAATGATTGGAATTTGACCATAAAACCCTTGGTTTGTCATTTGTCTCTTGGTAGCAAAAATTATTTGCTCTGTATCTCTCTTTTCTGTGGGCATGTAATATACTTATGTAATATATAAGCCAGTAGACACACACATAACATAATAATGTTGGTGACATAGATTCTATTGGTTTTATCTGTCATGAGTTGTGAGAGAACTATATATATTCACTAAACCATAAGCCTGTGCTACACACGGTACGATATTTTTTCCTTCCCAGCGGTGGCAGCGAGTGAAATGTAAACAAATCGAGTCGGTTGCCAGGTGTACGATAAAAGTGAAGTATGTGTAATTAAGTAATTAGTGGGGTATTTTTTGTGACGAAAATATCCTCTGTCCCCCCTCATGTACGTGCACTTTCCGTGTTATAATTCCTGGTGCTGTAGGTGGTCAAAGGACAATTTATATAGCATGACAGACAAACAGAATCTCTTCATTTAGATATATAGATACTTATTTAAACATTGTGATAGTTCCATCAAGTAATACTTGGGATGCTCAGTTGAGGTTTCATCGAACATGTTAATACAGAACCTGGCAACCATTTTCAACATTTCTTAAAATAAAACTTTATTGAAGGTGTGTTAAGGTCTGAAATCCTGGGTTTTCTATCATACAACACCTTCCCATTACTCACACCATTGTATTTATTGCCGTATTGGTCTTTACTGTCTTCTGCTACAAGGTTGATATTAGTGTGACTTTCCATAATTATACACTCTACCACTACTCACACTGTTGTATTTGATTCCGTGTTGGTCTTTATTGTCTTCTGCAACAACGTTCATATTAATGTGAATCTCCATAATTTATACACCTTGCCTTGTGAACTGACTCTGTCATGGCTGACAGGGTGTAAACAACAGTGTGGTGGTGGACCTGCTATAAACTACAATTTTAACGACAGCAGAAGGCTACGGGTGTTTTCTAGAGGACCCACAGGTGTGTGAACAACCAGAGAATTAGTGGTGCTAAGAAAGTTGTGATGAGGGTTTTGAACTTAGACATATTTTAAGAATGAAATATTGAGCCTTACTGCAAAATACACCCTCGACTTTCGAGCTGTTTTCTGCGCATGCGCAGTCGATACTGACGCCATTGCTATGGTAACACAAAACAGAGATCTTGAAATATCTTTACTTTACCACCACCTGTCAATACGTCCACATACTAAATATACCACCACACTTAACCCTGATAAATAAGCCCATAACCTAAAGAGAGAGTGTCCCATTTCATCAACACAAAAAAATGGTACAAGACAACCCTCCTACAGCCACCGCACAGGCGCACCACAATCCATTGGCGCCTCACGGCATTGAACCTTCATTACAGTTCCCAACTAGAGAATATTTAGAGAAAAATTTCCACATGCCAGACCTCCAAAAAAGATGCCGCGAAATGGGCATATCAAAAGCTCATTAATATGATTCTTCAAAAAAGTCAACCAGTCCTTCAAGTACAAGATTACCCTGACCCAGCATCTCCACCACTTGGCGACCTGGGAACCACATCTACATCATCTGACGACAGGGAAACATCACCCTCACCACCTGACGACCTAGGGTCAGCCACCCGGGTCTACACCATCTGATGACCGTGGACTAACAGCCACTCTACCACCTGGCGACCAGGGACCAGCCGCCCCAGCACCTTCACCACCTGGCGACAAGGGACCAATCGCCCCTCCACCACCTGGCGACCAGGGACCGGCCACTCCTCCATCATCTGGCAACCAGGGACCAACCGCCCCACCACCAACTAGCGACCAGGGACTGGCCACCCCTTCACCACCAACTAGCAACCAGGGACAAGCTTCTGCATCTCCCGTCATCACGAATACAGTTTCCACACCCTTTGACATATCAAAGTTGGTGACACAAAATGTTGAAGAACTGATTAATGTGCAAAAGGACAAGACGAAGCTGGAAACTAAGGATTTGGAGATCGAATATTTTAGCACAGAAATTAAGGTGGCTTACTCAATTATTGAAACCCTACAACAACGAGTCAGCGAACTGGAGCAGCAAGCTAACAAGAGCAGTAGGGATGTTGTTGATGTAACGGGTCCTCCATCCCCAACTCACTGTCTTCTGCTCGGGGATAGTAACCTACGAGGAGTCATTCGCTTCGATCTGGCAGACACCTGCTCGGTAAGGACCATCACTGAAGCAAACATGGACCTGCTCAGAAGCTGGGTGAGTGAAAAGCTCACCCGGAGTCCTTCTGAGTGCATGATATATGGCGGGGTGTGTGATATTCTTAATAAAGTTGATCCCGAAACAATTTTAGATAGTTTAGGTTCCTTAATTAGCGACCTTAAAGAGAAAAACGCAGAGATGAAGATTTACGTTTGTGAAGTTGTGCCGATACCAAAGTCGGAAGAAATACAAACTAAGATAAGCGAATATAATGAACACCTTGAAAATGGTGTGAAACAAATGGTGTGAAAATTATAAGAACAGTTCCTACATTTAAACTAGGCACCGGCGAACTTGACGATTTATGTTTTGATAATGTAAAGGGCAATGGATCTATTTTGTTAAACAGATTAGGTGCTATAAAGCTATTGGACGTTTTAAATAATCAATGTCCAAATTTTCATCTCTGCACAGACTGGAACACAGTAAAAAAAAACTCTATCATGTCTCATAATGTAACTCAAACCAAAGATGTCTTCCCGAAACAAAAAACATACACACAATATCTACCCAATAATACCAACCACCCTCCTCCTCGAAATAGTTCAACCCCCTCTCCTCCCTCTACATCCCGTGGCGTAACCCCCAACCACCCTCCTCCCCCATTGTTACCTTCCCGTCCCCTGCATTCCATGCATCATGCACCAGTTACGACTGCTCATAGTAGTTTCCTACAACCCCCTCCTGGTACAGACCCCTATCCTCACCCTCAACTTAATTACGCTCAAGTGACTGCCTATCACCCCCCACCCCAAACTACAACCTACATTGGTCATGATATATCTAGACAGCCAAGAATCCCCAGTCCCCCGCGGAGTCCTGTACGCCCACACCCAGGCACGAGGCCCCGATACAACGAAACAGTACGGCGGAGTTTGGATGAAGGAGCGAGACAGACCACTAGCCCTACATATAACACATACAACAGATACACCACCCCTACATATAACAGACATGAGATGCATAATTCAAGCAGGTACATCAAAATTTTTACACATACAGCCTCCAACAACCAAAGTGAGTATCTCAAGCAACACCGAATTCGCCAAGGCTGCTTCAATTGTGGCGAATTCAACCACAGACAAACTCAATGTAGGTTTGACCATAGGCTACGGTGTCAAACTTGTCATCAGATGGGTCATAAGAGCCGCTTATGCCAAAATAATAATCCATAGGAACTCGGCAAAGAAGATAAAGCCAAAGAGATGCTAAATGATAAAAATGGTGGAATAATTACCTAAAAATAGAACATATTACCGCACAAAGTCTTTTGGGAAATATGACAGAAATTGAAATGTTGGTTAAAGAAAGAAATATAGATGTACTTTGTGTTAGTGAATCATGGCTTCCTCCAAATATTGTAGACCAATTGATTAGTATTCTCAGTATAATGTATTTCGATGTGATAAAGGACGAGGTGGCGGAGTGTGTATATATGTACGTGATTATCTGAGTGTTACTCCTCTCACCACACACACTGAAACTACAAGTATGAGAGCAGCAGGTGTTGAGGATGTGTGGGTGACAATACAGCACAGAAAACTGCCCTCAGTGATAATAGGATGCGTGTACCGCCACCCCAAGGCATCACAGGAATCTTTTGATTATATACAGGACATTCTTAGAACAATGTGCCTTCGTAAGAAAGTATTTTATATGCTTGGTGACTTGAATGACAATTTTCTAAGTGCTAAATGTAAGCTCAAGAAAATCATAATTAACGCCAAATTAACACAAATAATATCAAAACCTACCCGAGTGACTAATGATAGTGCAACACTACTTGATGTCATTATAACTAACACTCCAGACTCAATCATTGCATCAGATGTATACCCATGTCCGATAGCAGATCATGACCTAATTTCTGTTTGTGTCAACTTGCGTAAGCCGAAGAATCAACCAATTGTTGTAACAAACCGTATGATGAGAAATTATTCGCCAGACGCATTTCGGGACATGATCGTGAATGAAACAAATAACCTAAGAGTAATTTTTGACACAGATGATGTCAATGCGCAAAATAATATCCTCACCAACACATTACGCTCATGTCTCGGGGTCTGTGCTCCAATTGTTAACAGAGAGTTACAAAGACCTCCCGCTCCATGGTTAACGCCAGAAATTCTACAGTTGATGAATGTAAGGGACACTAAACAAAACGCTTTAAAACAAGACAGACATAGCCTAATTTTACAACAGGAATATAAAATGTTAAAGAAAAAAGTCAAAGCAACTATAGATACTGCAAAAAAGGAGAATTATAATAAAGAGTTCAATAGTTGTAGAGGTAAAACAACAGCTGTATGGAAACTATTAAAAGAAGTAATTCCTTGTACAAAACAGAAGTCTGGCAACATTTATGAAGATGACATTCATATTAAAGTGGAAGAGTTTAATAATTTCTTCGCAAACGAACCCCAACATGATCCCTACCATAAACCTCACCATGAACGCAGCAACACTATCAACACTTTTCCGCCTCAGCCTGTCGACAGCAATACTATTATCCTGACCATAAAACACTTAAACGAATCTAAATCATATGGTTCGGATAAAATTTCCCTCAGATTTATCAAGGATGCTCTACCAGTAATTATCCCTTACCTAACCTGCATCATAAATACCTCAATTGTAACAGGCACATTTCCGGCTACATGGAAACACGCCGTTGTTACACCACTCTTAAAGAATGGGGATCAAAAGGAATGTAGCAATTATAGACCTGTCTCGCTGCTTCCAGTGTTCTCTAAGATATTGGAGAAGATCGTTGCCAATCAGCTGAGTCAGTACATTGAACGTAACTCCCTTTGTAGCATTACCCAACATGGGTTCAGACCTAACCTGTCTACCGAAACAGCCCTACTACAAGTATGCCAAAAAATTTATGACACAATGGATAAAAGGGAAATATGTCTTCTAACTCTCTGTGACCTGTCTAAGGCCTTCGATAGTAATAATAATAATAATAATAATAATAAACGGTTTATTTCAGAAAAAGGCAGCCATGGGCTGAAAATATACAGTTACAGATAATGGTGAAAATGGAATGGAGTATTAAGCTTAAATTAAATTAAATTAAGTTATCCTTACCAACTAAGTAATCCTCACAAACATATAAACATAAATACATTCATTACGCTGTCATACACATATAAATTTATATACATACATACACATACATATATACACATATACATCCACATGCACCCACATACCCATACATACATATACATATCTACACACATGTACACACATATACATCCACATAGACATATACCCATACATACATATACATATCTACTACACACATGTACACACATATGCGTACACATACACACATATACAGTACATACATGTATTATTTTTCGTAGTTTATTAGGGATACAATAGTTGGGATGGCACTTTTTCTATATCTGTCCGTCACGGCCCTAATAGGTTTGATTTTATTGTGGTGACGGACATTAATCCTTGACCGGGGATTATCCTCAGGTAGTAGTGACCTGTGTCTCTCATTGTTTAGGAGTTTCTTCCCAAACTCCCTGAGGGTTTGTAGGTGTAGATGGGAGAGGCTTGTCAGCTCCAGGGTAGTAAGGGCTTCCTCATAGGTGGTGTAGGCCTCACCTAGAATTATCCTACAGGCCCGTTTCTGTGTTCTCTCTAGCTGACGTTGTTGGGTGAGAGAGAGGGACGAGGACCAAGCTACTGAAGCATAGCCAAGTTTAGGGAGAATAAAGATTGTATATATACCCCGTAATTCGCGTTGAGGCATTGCTAGGGATTTCAGTCTTCTGAGCATGTACAACTTGTAGGATGCAGACTTGACTGTGTTGTTAACATGCTGCTTCCAGTTGAGTCTGGAGTCCACAGTGATGCCGAGGAGTTTGGTTGACTCAACAACTTGGAGGGTGTTGGTTCCTATGGTGACAGCTGGTGGTGGTACTGGGGTTGTAGAGGTGCTGAAGTTCATCACCACAGTCTTGGCGTCATTTATTGTAACATTATTTGCTGCAGTCCATGTTTGCAGTCTGTCAAGGATGTCCTGAAGTGGGGTGTAGTCTGGGGAACCATTGTTGATAGTGATGCCCACTGTGGAGTCGTCAACATATTTCCAGTGGAATGGTGTGTCTGTCAGAGCGTCGTTTATAAGTAACAGGAAACACAGGGGGCCTATTTTAGTGCCTTGAGGCACTCCACAGGTAAGATGTTGGTGTTCACCACGATATGCTGCTCACTAAATGTACCCAGTTGGGCATTGATAGATTTTGGTTTGATGACTATCTGTGTAACAGGGTTCAATCAGTGCGCATAAAGAACGTGATGTCTTCCCCTTTACCGGTTTCTTTTGGTGTACCCCAAGGGTCAGTTTTAGGACCAATTTTATTTAATATATTTGTCTATGATCTCTCAGACAAAGTGAATGACTGCTTTCTCGTACAGTACGCAGATGACACCCAGTTCATTGAAACCGGAAGCGTTAGTAGATTGCCTGAATTAATAAGTAGAACAGAACAAACTTTTACAAAAATCAAACATTATTTTAATAAGAACGGTCTTCTACTGAATCCTCAAAAGACAAAATGTATCTTTATGGGTACCAGAGCCCTTATTTCCAAAATACCCGGTGACATTACAATTAAGGTAGATGATGCCTCTATTCAGCCAAGCTTAAGGGTAAAAACCTAGGAATATATTTTGATAAGACATATGCTATTTGATGACCATATTACTGAAATGAGCAAAAAAGTATCTGGCATACTCATGTACATAAACAGAATTCAAGATGCTCTCAGTAAGGAGTCTAGATTAATTGGAGTACAAAGTCTAGCTTTAAGTCACATGAATTATGGACTAACTGTTTGGGGCACGACAAATGCCACACAATTATGCCGTGTCCAGAAACTTCAAAATTTTGCAGCAAGAGTCGCCTATGGAGGATTATCAAAATTTGACCATATAACACCTATTCTCAAGGAACTACAATGGTTAACTGTACAAAAGAAATATATCTTTAACCAATGTATCATAACTTTCAAAATAACTATGGGGGAATCTTTGAATTCGCTTTTTCACTTCCCAGAAGTTAGAGAAATAAGAAACTTTAGCACTAACACACGACAAGAACGCTTATTATACGTGCCAAGAACTGCCAATGATAGTGGGGCCAGATCCATCACAGTAAGAGGTCCGGCCACATGGAATAAATTGCCCACATATGTAAAGGAAAGCACCAACTTAGTTCAATTAAAAAGATTATTGAAAAATTATCTATTACGTAATGAGTTTCAGGTCTAACATAATGTTTGTATTTTAATCCTATCCACAATTTAATTATGCTTATCTCTAGGCCTATTATATGCATTATGTAGGCCTCTCCTTTTAAAGCTATTTTAAAACTTTTAATATTTTTTATTTTAGACTTTTACAAATATTAATTTTGTCTCATTTAGATATTAGTGTTATTATGGTAGTTTTTATTTTATTGGACTTATATTGTTATAATATCAACTTCAATTATATTTATTAATCAGAATAGTAGAGATTGAATTATTGTACTTGAGAATGTAAAAAATAATCATTGTTTATAATGGAATAAAGTATTTGACTGACTGCACCACCTTACACATCTTCAAGTCATCAGGACTGCCAACATGTTGGAGAGGGAATATTTTCACACTCAGTCTTCAGTACCCTTACTAGTTTAGTGGTTTTCAACCCATTCATAATCCTCTTCGAATATAAAAACTAATATGGGCTAACGAGATTAGAGTAAATGTCAATCTCTAATTGATGTGCAAAAAAACAAAACAAATAATAATAAATACTGTTGACAAGCCTGTAGTTGTCAGAGACAATCTCCCTGGCCTCTGCTCACAACATTAAATTAAACATTTTTGGTACCTAGAAACAGATGAAATACCGCGGAATTCATAGTAAATAACCAAACAGCACGTGTTCACTATATTCAATACAACAGGCTATTATTAAAAGTATTCAGAATATTACAAGGTTGCTATCACGTGAGGGATAATGAAAGCTTTGATATTTGACACGACTATTATAAACTGTTAGTTAGATACGGTAGAAGTGTATTAGTGGTATCAACGCTTGACAAGTGTAATATAAAGGTATTCAAAATTGCTTTATTCAATAAGGAGCATTCTGGTTTATGATTTTTATTCAGTTATTATGAAAGTATTTTTAAGTGTTTAGTGTTTGATGATAACCATTGAAGACTATACTATAGTTATTGCAAGAAAACCTAAGGTTCGGAATGTTCGACAATTGCCGATACACTCCCCTAGGTCCATTCCCCACAGGTGTCACACTCAACCGCGTCGTTATCATCATCAATAAATGTCTCACATGTAACACATACAATTGTTTGGGCTGCGTTGTATGGTCTTTGGAGTGTGCCATTCTACTAGATTAGCTCTTGCCAGGTTAAAGAAGGCGAGGCTGAAGTGTTAAACTAAAAACCGGCACTCCACAGGTAGCAGTAGAAGTCAGGTGACAGTAAACAAGGAGAGGGAAGGAGACACGTCCACACTCCACCACGTCTTAACTTGTGTGATGTGTGCCAAATTTTGCAAAAGTTGAACACATTCTATCCTATTCTCCTTTCCCAGAAATCTCCCCTTTAGGAGATTTCAAAGTTCACCACCGCATTTGGCTTTAATCTCCCTTAACTGATCCACCTGGTGAACAAACCTTCATCTTTTCTATCCTCGACGACCTAGAGCAGATAAGTCAGTACCCTACCCGTATTCCAAACCACCTTAGAGATCAGCCCAGTATTCTTGAGTTATTCCTAACCTCTCATCCTTCTGCTTACACTGTTGAACTTTTCTCTCCATAGGGCTCCTCCGTTCACAATCTTAATTCAGTATCCAGTCCTATCGCTCCAGTAAGACCTTTGGACCCTCCCAGGGTCTGTGGCACTACAGCACTGCCAACTGGGATGATCTGAGGCAGTACTTTCAAGATTTCCCTTGAAAATATTTTTATTTTCGTGGCTGGGATCCATCTGAGTATGCTGCACCTTTCTCAGAAACTCATGGTTTAATCACGCTTGTTCTACTGCTGTCCACAACAAGCAGGAAACTTTCAGACAGTACCGACGCCTTCAAACTGATGAATCTCGTATTCTGTATATTTCTGCTCGTAATCGTGCCAAATCTGTTCCCCAACTAGCCAAAAAATTCTTCATCCGTGACATGTGTAATGACCTGTCCAACTCTTCCACCTCTCGTTCTTTCTGACATCTAATCAAAAATCTCTCCAGTAACTTTGCTTCTTCCTCTTTCCCTCCTCTCATCCTTCCTGATTCCGGCTCTGTTCCTCCAACTTTCTTCCCTCTCTGGCCTTGACACTTGGAAGGTGTACATACTTGATTGGATTTCTCATATTCTCAAGAACTGTGCTTCCATGCTGACACTCTGCCTAGGCAAACTGTTCCGTCTTTGTCTGTCATCTAACACTTTTCCTTCTTGTTGGAAGTTTGCTCTGATCCAACCTGTTCCGAAGAAAGGTGACTGCTTCCAACCCTCCAACTATCGCCCTATTACTTTGACCTCATGTGCATCTAAAGTCTTTGAATATATTCTTAACTCCAAAATTCATAAGCACCTTAAGCCTGGGTCACACATAGCCGATTTGCTTCCGAATTCATCCCGAAGTAACTTCGGTTTTGTTTCTGGCATGTTCAGTGAACTTTTTCAAGGTCAAGTTTTCGTCGTTATGTATTCGATATGTATTCGCTATGCATTTGAAACGCACTTTCGAATGCATACCGAATAGTTTCCAATTGCAAACCAAAGTCGTTCCGAAGTGAAACCGAAGTTTGAAATTCAAAATTAAACGTGTTTTTTTCGTTCCGAAAAAAAACCGAATAGCAACAGAATGCAAACAGATGCCATACTGAAAGTAAACCGAACCCCACCCGATTGCTGAGCGGACACGGTTCTCACTTTGGAAATGCTTCATATTCGCATCGGAATCACTGTGAAAGTATTTCGAATATGGCATCGGAAGCTTCGGTTTACAATTGGTTTTGATTCGGATCATCTGTTTTGTTTATTTTGTTTATTTTGTTTTGTTTATTTGTTCATATGTGGATGTGAGAGAGAGAGAGAAAGAGAGAGAGAGAGAAAGACAGATGGGGAGCGAGATATAAGTTACCATGTCCTTGGATAATAGAATATCCTCACTCAATCTTTTGTTCTTTCTCTCTAATCCACCCCCCCCTCTCTCTCTCTCTCTCTCTCTCTATCCTTCCTACCTCTCTCTTTCCTCTCTCACATTTACCCCTCTCTTTCTTCCTCTTCTAACACCTCTCTCTCTCTCTCTCTCTCTCTCTCTCTCTCTCTCTCTCTCTCTCTCTCATATTAAAATTCTGAAGCAATATGGAAGTGTTTCCGAAGTGATCCATACCGATTTTTGACTGCTCCAACGGCCAGAATTCAAACCGAATCAAAACAGAATGCAAACAGATGCCATACCGAATGTTCCGAATTATTTCCGAATAGTTTTCTAATATATCCCAATTTTTATATATATCCCGATTTTTGGCCATCCCGAATTGGTTCCAAGAGTTTCATGCAGCATCAAATATTCGGGAAACTTTCCGATTCAATTCCGAATTTATTGCAAATTGCTCCGAACTATTCCCAAATCATTGCCCAAATGATTTACAAATACAAAACGAACACACTTCGGGATGCATTTGGCCTCAAATTCGGCTATGTGTGACCCCGGTGTTAAGCCTAGGGCACACATAGCCGATTTGCTTCCGAATTCATCCCGAAGTGACTTCGGTTTTGTTTCGAGCATGTTCTGTGAACTTTTTCAAGGTCAAGTTTTCGTCGGTATGTATTCGGTATGCATTCGAAACGCACTTTCGAAACAGAATGCAAACAGATACTGTAGTGCCTCTAAACCACCACAACACACTAAACCACCACAACGACAATTCACACACATTAAACCACCACAGCACGCTAAACTACCACAACGGCAATTTACAGGATTCACGCTTGCGCATCAGGTAGTTCATGTAAAGTCTTGTGAAACCAATCAGGTTAGTGAAGCTTCGACTCAAAAGTATATAAGCGCTGGAAATCCGGAAGAAGGCAGAGAGCAACACACACCACCACAGCAACCGGTCCTCTCTCTCGACCGACCCCCAAGTCGTCCTCCTGAACAACAACCCTGGTTTATAAGTGTGAGGTGACGGGAGTGCACACCGTGGTCTTACCTACTATGGACTTACTACTGGAAGTGTCAGCAACAGTGTGATTGGAAATGGATTACTCTGGATTCTTATTTGTGTTCATAAATGTTATCATTCCCTGCTTTATATTCTGTGTGTAATTATTCTCGTGCTCAGCTATACAAGCACATTAACCTCTTGGGGAACAAACTATTGTAATAAACTAAGAAAATTAATGTATCGCTGTTCTTAACCCCGCGGGCACTACAGATTGGTGACCCCGGAGTGACCCTGTGGTGCGATACACACTCGTGATTAAAAATGCCAGACACACGGTTGAAAGTACCCTTGTTTCATCATAACGTTGCTGACTGGCTGATACATGTGGAAGCATGCCTTTCTCATATGTCAGCTACGGACTGTGAGAAGTTTAATGCTTTGGTCGGCGCCTTGCCTACCGAAGTAGCTTCTTTGGTTCGACCAGCAATTACTTCACCACCATCTACAGGAAAATTCGACGCTCTCAAAACTGCTATAACGGAAACCGGATCGTCAACATCTTCAAGAATTACAGGACATAACTTTGGGTGATTTGAAACCGTCAATGTTGTGGCAAAGAATGGAACTCATTAACTCTCGCTGTGTGACTTCACTACCAGACGATATTTTGAGTTACATGCATCTTCAGAAGCTACCTGCAGAAGCACGAGTTACCCTAGCAACACTACATAATACATCAACCAACGATTACGTAGCTGCAGCCGACAGAGTAGTAGTGAAGATTCCAACTAATTCCGCACGAGTGTCTTCAAGCAATGCTGCTTCAGTGAGTCATTTTTGTTGTGGAAGGCAGACGTTTGCAATTGTGCCTCAGAATGATCCTTCTCTTCAAAGTAGAACAGGCAGTGTTATGCCAGCAACATCTTCATATGGAAATGTTGATATTACTCTACTAGAACCTACAGGGCATAAGGCGGCAAGTGCTCAGTATACTGGTCGTAATGTAAGCCAGTCTGTTGAGGGTATACTTCAACGATTAGAAAGCCTTGAACAGCGATTATCTTCAGCTCCAGAGCAGCTAGCACGCCGCACGGGAATTCCTTCGTACAGAGGTGGTTCAGAAAATCGAGTTAATGACACCTGTTGGTATCATTTCACATTCGGGGACAGAGCTCGACAGTGTTCTCCACCTTGTTGTTATCAGGGAAACTTCAACAGCGGGAGGTGGTGAATGCGGCACCTCCCGCTTTGGTCTCTGACACAACACTGCTTCTACAAGTCATCGATCAAAGCTCGGGTAGCAAGTTTTTAGTAGACACTGGAGCATCAATAAGTATCTTTCCACCTAATTCACAAAACCGAAATAAGAAATTTCCATCTTATGACTTGCTAACAGCTTATTAAAGGTGCCAGCGAGTGGCAGTCACTGGGACAGAGTGTAGCACACACTGTGTGTATGAAACACAATTATAGCACGCATCACAAGGATGATCCCTGTAATGTATGGCCCAGCGACCTCTCCACCCACCTGAGACCCGAGTCAACTTCGGCTATGGCTGACTAAGCAGGAAGACCTCAGACAGCCGACTCAAACCCCCAACCCCCTGCTCACAGGGGTGGTAACCTCTGGCATCAGTGGTATTTTTAACAGTTTCCCGAGCAAGGATTGAACGCTGGGCCACAGAATTGCAGCCACAACTGTTTCCACGGTGCTAGCCAGAGCTGATGGCAAACCTATTGCAATATACGGTACTGTGACATATTGCTTGAATTTGGGTCTGGGGCAGTTACTTATGTAACACCCTCATTTTATTATGTATGTTATTTAGGATGTTTTTTTTACTGATGTATAATGACTAACTTCACTTTCCATATATACCAGTATTTTTACTGGTAACGTACATAGAAAATTAGTTAGTGAGGTGAAGGGTCAAAATAAGAGGACGAGCCATTTTCGGTGGCGGAATAAATATAGGTTATAGGGGACTAGTTTTTCACGAGTAGATGCCCCACAACTACGGAGACGAAGTGAGAAGGAAGTGAAGCAGTTGCTCACAATCAGTCTCTCTTCGTCTCCCGTGGTGAAAAGGTAACTTTACTGGATTATTACTGCTACATCAGTGAATACAAGTGTTAATACAGGAGGGAGGGTTTTTGTAAATATCTAATAACTAGCTGGCTCCGCCGCCCTTCGGGCAGCTAACAGCCACTAGCTCCTGCAGAGGGCTGGCGACCTATGGCCGCCCTTCCACCGCCCTATGGGCGGTGGAATTTTCAAACACGATCACAAATAAACAAAGGATATAATAATACAACACTGATATGTAACAAATGCAAACTCCACTACCACCACTACTACATCAACCACTACCACCTCCACTACTACATCAACTACTACCACCTCCATTACTACCACCACCACTACTACTACTACATCAACCACTACAACCACTACCACTACTACTACCACTACTAACACCACCACCACCACTACATCAACCACTACCACCTCCACTACTACCACCACCACCTATTCCCGCACCCCCCGCCTTACCTTACCTAGTGTGTGTGTGTGTGTGTGTGTGTGTGTGTGTGTGTGTTTGTATGTACTGTATGTGTGTGTGTACCCTAGTGTGTGTGTGTACCCTAGTGTGTGTTGTTACGATAGGGGGGTGCGGGAGTCGGGGGACAGGCTTGGGGGGATTTAGAGGGGTGAGGGAATATGGGGCATGTGGTGTGTGGCGGTAGGGGACAGGCTTTTTACCCCCCAGCCTGTCCCTTATTCCAGCACCCTCCAAACCACCCCACCCCAAGCCTGTCCCATATTCCCGCATATATAGTCTATCTCTCTCACAAACAGTCTCTCTCTCTCTCTCTCTCTCACAGTCTAGCTATCTATATATCTCTACCTCTCACACACACTATATATATTTTTCACTCTTTCTCTCTCACACACACACACTCACACATACACACTATCTCTCTCTCACACATAAATGTAACCAAACCCAGTATTACCTCTCTGTCACACACACACACCATCTCTCTCTCTCTCTCTCTCACTCTCTCTCTGAAATTACATATATATATATATATATATATATATATATATATATATATATATATATATATATATATATATATAGAGAGAGAGAGAGAGAGAGAGAGAGAGAGAGAGAGAGAGAGAGAGAGAGAGAGAGAGAGAGAGAGAGAGAGAGAGAGAGAGAGAGTTTGTGTGTGTTACTAATCCAGGGGTTCGAACCCCCACCAAAATATTTTTTGAAAAACATGAAAAATATTTTTATTATAGGTCCAAAACACTCCCCAAGTATTAGTGATCAAACCCATGTAAAAAATTTCACTCTAGGACGAAGGATCAGGGCGTGCATAGAGGACACACACACACACACACACAGAACACAGAGATACAGAATTTCGGCTTTATGTATATATATGTTATTGAGTCTCTCTTCGTCTCCTGTGGTGAAAAGCCATAAAAGCACAATCCCTTGAATAGCTATAGTTCACTGGTGTACAAGACTAATTATAATTTGAGATTGCTGGCATAATTATAATCCAAACCGTATCATATTTGTTTCGGCCATATATTTTGTTTATTATTATTGATAATTTCTATGTATATGTATGTTTTTTTTTATTATTATTATTTAGGAAGTGAAGTGTATATTTGTTTTTGTTTGTTTGTTTGTTTAGTGCTGTCCCCTAGCGTAACGCGGGATTATCCCCGTTCTAGGGTCAGCGTGATTAGGATTGGGGATTGTTGGGGAAAGTATATATATATACAATATTGTTTTTTTTAAATTTATTTATATGTAAAATTAAACTAGTTAATAATTAGTTGAGTATTCTGTCACCGATACCGTATACTATACAAATAGACTGTGTTCCTACTTAGATTTTGACTTGATTTAAGACACTGATCGAACCCCCGTTAAAGTAATTCTGGGTTGCTTACGCACGTGCTTGGGGTTCAGGCTACGTTACCTATCCAGTGTGTGATAGCTTGGTTCCTCTGATCAACCTGTGGTTTGGTGGTGGCAGTGTATCCTGACGAGGAACTGGACTTGCCTTTGTATGTTTTTTTTTTTTGGTATTCGCAAGGCAAGTTCAGTACTCAGTCTTTTTTTTTTCCAGACCGGGTTGATCCAGTATAAGGATAGAGTATCATACACTGGTGTGTCATTTTTTTTTTATTGTAAAAGGCCGTGCTTTTGTTTCCTCCTCCAGTAAAGTAAGGGGTGTTTTAATTAATGAATGAGTGTGTGAGTTAATGAGTGAGTGCTTGGGTAAATCTAGAAGCGTGAGTGGGTGAAGCACATACGTGATTAAGTTTTCCCGGTGTTTCAGTTCATACTTGTATAAACTGTATAATTATACTCAATAAATATGAATGGGTGTTGTGTCGCATCATTCATGCTGTATAGATGTCCGAATCCTGAGTGACGAATCTATGTAATAGAACAGTAATTACTTCTGGTGAAATGTGGTTTAATAAAGATAAATTTTAATTTTAATTTTTATTTTGCACATCATATATTCTACTAATGAAGGTTGTTGGGTATTTAGTTACAAAATACATATTTTGTTACACAAACATATTGGGAAAACTAATTTATGAATGTATATCCAGCTGTATCTTGTTCTTTTTCTTTTCATTTGTGTGTTTTTCTATATTTTTATTCTATCCTAGTGATAGTTGCAAATATATCGATATAATTATTTGTATCATTATGTGTCCGTCTCCCATATTATTATAATCTACAATATTTATAGGGTATTATAATGTATTATTCATATAATTATAACACTGTATATTTGAATCAGTCTAAGTATCCAATCATTTATCTGGCCTTTAGTGAGTTGTTTGGCAATATAAAATGTCCGCCGAATGTGAAGGAATTAGGAAATGAAAAACAACATAAGAGATGGGTTATCCCAATCTTTAAGTTAGAAAATCCACATTTAATAATGATCCATGCATAAAGCTCAGTCAAAATGATCAAGATCTATTTGATGAAGTAACAAAAACAACAACAGCAAAAGTTCAAGTGTGAATTCAGCACAAGAAGTAAAATAACAATACTTTTTTTATTTGTATGATATTCAAATATAATTTATGTACTAATCTAACCTCAGGCAAATTATGTCACATATTAGTTGGGGAAAAAATGATAATTAATGACAGTGTTTCTGGAGAAGTGAAACAATGGGAAAGACATAAATAATAATTGAATTTATGATTATTACTCATTCTATCTTGTACTGCTGCTGACCCGCAAGGCTGTGTGTGGTCCCTTTAGAGTGCGGTGTTGCCATATCTAATTAACGGTACCCTATCCCAACATCAAAGAGAATGGGTACAATATCGTTCTTTATATTTGCATGTATGACTTTGGTATATATGAACCAAAGTAACTGTAAGTGGTCCAAAAACCTACACAGCTCCTATATAGTTATAATGTATACCTTCATACTGTCCTATATACTGTACCTTTTCCTTGACAAGAAAAGGTACAGTTTCTGCTATATAGTATACGACTGATTATAAAGATTTACCCAGTAGTTTATAATTATTGAGTATGTGTTTTTACATCTGGACTCTTAACATATTATTTAATAATGATTGATTGAGGAGACCTTCTTTCCACACCACCATTGAGGTAAAAATCTTGGCGCGTTTTTTTTATAGAGGTGTCCCCGGGAGGCCTAATCCTCTTCCTGCCTGTTATGAAGATTTATTCATCGTCTAAAGTGTCATCTGATATATTAATGACAAATGAGTCAATGACATGATCAACTGACTGATCAAGTCTGGCATCCTTTGTTTGAAGATGGTCAGTATGTGGCACAACATTCATCCAGTTGGTTGTGGTTATACTTGCTGCAATAATTGTGTGACGAGCACCTTAAGATCTGCCACCTTGTAGTTGTTTTTTTGTGCAATACTTGTCTTGACTTGGGCCCATATAAGTTCAATAGGGTTATACTGGCAGTGATATGGTGGTAGCCGTACAACCCTGTGCCCTGCTTATAGTGCGTGCACAACGTTTTTTTTTTTTTTTTCCCCTGTGATACAAAATTCTCTTTATTTAAAACTAGCAGGGATACCCGACGTTGTCCGGGGATCTGTCTGTCAATCTATCTATATCTATATCTATATCTATATCTATCTATATCTATCTATCTATCTATCTATCTATATCTATCTATCTATATCTATCTATATCTATCTATCTATATATCTCTATCTATATCTATCTATATCAATATATATCTATCTATATGTATCTTTCTATATCTATCTATATCTATCTATCTATATTTATCTATACCTATCTATCTATATCTATCTATCTATATCTATCCATCTATATTTATCTATCTATCTATATCTATCTATCTATCTATATCTATCTATCTATATTTATCTATATCTATCTATATCTATCTATATCTATCTATCTAAATCTATCTATATCTATCTATATCTCTATCTATCTATATCTATCTATCTATATCTATCTATATCTATCTATCTATCTATATCTATCTATCTATATTTATCTATATCTATCTATCTATATCTATCTATCTACATCTATCTATCTATATTTATCTTTCTATCTATATCTATCTATCTATCTATCTATATCTATCTATCTATATCTATCTATATCTATCTATATCTATCTATCTATATCTATCTATATCTTTTTTTTTTTTTTTTTTTTTATATTAACAAAGATGAGGACAAAGGCCACAGGCCCGCTTACCGTCCTCATCTACATAGTACAGTGAGAGAGTGGTCCAAAATCATGTCCAATTTCGTTCGAGACGTCCTGACACATTGCGTTTGAAGGTACATAAGTCGTAGAAAGGTGGAAAGATGGATGAAGGTAGAGTGTTCCAGAGTTGACCAGTTGTGTATATGAAAGACTGAGAGTACCGGTTAACTCTTGCATGAGGGAGTTGGACAGAAAAGGCTTGACGAGTGTTGCATGTTCTCCTGAGGGGAGGAAGCATACATTGAGAGAGTTCAGAAGAGCAATGTCCAGTGTAATAGCGATAGAAGAGAGAAAGTGATGCAACACTCCGGCGAAGAGAGAGAGGTTGTAGTGAATCGGTAAGAGGAGGAGAGTTGATGAGACGAAAGGCCTTTGATTCCACCTTGTCCAGTAGTGTTGTGAAGGTTGATCCCCCCCACACATGAGAGCCATACTCCATACAGGGGCGGATGAGACCCCTGTACAGAGACAGTAACTGCGTGGGGGTGAAGTATTCACGGAATCTGCGCAGCACACCTAACTTCTTTGAGGCGATTTTAGTCAGAGAGGTAATGTGATCTCTCCAGGAGAGATTATGAGAGAAAGAGACTCCAAGAATATTAAGAGAAGAAGAAAGGTCAAGTTGTGTATCGTTAAAGGAGAGGGGATAGACATCAGGAAGATTAGTACGAGTTGAAAGATGAAGGAACTGTGTTTTTGAGGCATTGAAAACAACAAGGTTCTCTCTGCCCCAGTTAGAGATGAGGGAAAGATCAGAAGACAGGCGTGCTACTGC
>JAWZYT010001296.1:60000-225849 GCA_034508575.1 Petrolisthes manimaculis | reverse complement strand
CAAAGAAAGAAAGAATGGAAAGAAAGATAGAAATACGAAGAATAAGGAAAGAGAAAAAGAAAGAAAGAATGGAAAGAAAGATCAGAAATATGAGGAACAAGGAAAGACAGAAGATGAAAGAAAGGTGAAAATAGAAGGAACAAGGAAAGAGAGAAATTGAAAGAAAGGATAAAAATAAGAGGAAAAAAAGAAAGAGAAAATAAAAGAAAGAATTAAAGGGAGGTGGTTGTAGGAAGAGAGTAAATGAGAAAAACCAAACCAAGAAACCAAACCAAGTCCCCTAAAAAAAAAGAAAAAAAAAAGAAAAAAAAAAAATATAACCAACCAAAATGTTTTTATTTTTTTTCTTTCTTTTGTGTTTTATTTTCATGATTTTGTGTTTTTATTTCATGAGGACAAATTTTATAGTCCACCAAACATTGCCAATAAAAAAGACCCATCGATCTCAATAGAAATAATAAATCGCAAATAAAGTAATTAAATGGAGCCAACCGACTCCTCCAAACTATGCCAAGCAACAGAATACCATTATTTTTGTTCATCTGGGGTCCTGTTTCCTGGCATACTTTGGAGGAATCAAGGCACTCCAATGTACCAAAGGTGAATTACACACTTAAGGGGAGAGTATACTTTTGGTACCATTGGAGTGTCGTGTTTCCTCCAAAGTATGCCAGGAAACAGGACCAGATTAGCAAAAATACGGGTGTGGACTGTTTGCCTGGAATAGTTTGAAGGAATCAGTTGCTCCATATTTACCAACACTGTACTTCCCCCCTTAATGAGTTTAGTTGGAGGTTTGCTTGATTAATTAATTGATTTTAAGCACCGCAACAGCTGAGGTCATATTGCGCCAGAAGAAGAAAGAGATAGAGAGGTAAGCAGAAAGGATATAAAAATAAATGAGGGGACACTTGAACTGGAAGGGTGTGGCTGGGGCCGAAGGGGTGCCCAAACCCTTAAGGTATTGCCCAATCACTACAGGGTTAGTTTGGAGGAAATAGTAGCCTTCAATTACCAAAGAACAACAATTTAACTCTTTTAAGATTGTGACAGAGAGAGAGAGAGAGAGAGTTAAGTAGTATTTGTCTCGGAATCTTTAATTGTATCTGAAAAACAAATAATATTAAGTTGTCATTTGCAGACCTAAGAATGGCGTCAAGGAAAGATATACCAGTATTAGAGAATAATTATATTAAACAAGAAGGTTAGTGTATGTGCATGTGGTGTGTGTATTACAATGTGTATTTGTGTTGCAGATTGTTGCAGTAATCCTATGCAACACCAGGGATTGCATTATTGGCCTACATGGATGGCATTAACAAGAGTAAAAACATTGGGTGGTGTGGTATTGGCTGCTGCTTCTGCTGCTGGCTCGGCTGTATACAAGGTTGGTGTTATTGGTAATGTATAGCCACAATTAAATATACACCGACACTTTCCTTTCATCGCATTACAATATCCACCAACACTTTTCCTTTCATCGCATTAAATATCCACCAACACTTTCCTTTCATCGCAGTAAATATCCACCAACACTTTCCTTTCATCGTAGTAAATATCCACCAACACTTTCCTTTCATCGCAGTAAATATCCACCAACACTTTCCTTTCATCGTAGTAAATATCCACCAACACTTTCCTTTCATCGCATTTAAATATCCACCAACACTTTCCTTTCATCATAGTAAATATCCACCAACACTTTCCTTTCATCGCATTAAATATCCACCAACACTTTCCTTTCATCGCAGTAAATATCCACCAACACTTTCCTTTCATCGCATTAAATATCCACCAACACTTTCCTTTCATCATAGTAAATATCCACCAACACTTTCCTTTCATCGCATTAAATATCCACCAACACTTTCCTTTCATCATAGTAAATATCCACCAACACTTTCCTTTCATCGCATTAAATATCCACCAACACTTTCCTTTCATCGTAGTAAATATCCACCAACACTTTCCTTTCATTGCAGTAAATATCCACCAACACTTTCCTTTCATCATAGTAAATATCCACCAACACTTTCCTTTCATCGCATTAAATATCCACCAACACTTTCCTTTCATCGTAGTAAATATCCACCAACACTTTCCTTTCATTGCAGTAAATATCCACTAACCCTTTCCTTTCATTGCAGTAAATATCCACTGACACTTTCCTTTCATCATAGTAAATATCCACCAACACTTTCCTTTCATTGCAGTAAATATCCACTGACACTTTCCTTTCATCATAGTAAATATCCACTAACCCTTTCCTTTCATTGCAGTAAATATCCACTGACACTTTCCTTTCATCATAGTAAATATCTTGGTAATAAAGAACAACACGTGTATGATTTTGCAGCACCTCATAATAATAATAATTGAGGGGGGTTGAGTTGATGTAAGGTGTTGTATGATTATACAGTATTTTGATTTGAGACTGATTTATTGGCATGATGGAAGGAAGGTGTCAGTGGTTATTTGATTGTGGCTGTACAGTTAAATTAAGAACAATAATAATAATCCAGTGGTGTGACTCGTGTAATTGTTTGATAGCTTCCCTCTGTTCCTTGGCAGAGAAACTTTCCAATAAGTAGGTTAAGTACTATCTTTTAATTTACTACAATCATCTACTCAAAACCATTAATAATACACACACACACACACACACACAGACATATCTTCTAATTTACTTTTTTGCACATACAATACTGTAGGCATTGTTCTGCTGACTGATTCAAGTATTACACAGATAACATTACTAGAAAAATTTGTTGTTAGGAAATTAATGTACTAAATTGTTTAGCTATCACAGACCCTTGATGTCACAGTGGTGTATAAGAATTCCTGAGGCCGACTGTACCTGAGAAATTAGGAGCCCATGTTTATGATACACAATGTTTTTTTAATCACAATGTTTTTTTAATCATTTTAAACCTTTCTATAAAAATCCATCCTATACAAGAATATCCTTGGTGTTGGTGTGGTATTGGTATGATGGCTGTGTTGTCTATCTATGGAGTTATCATATTGGTACCATGCCATCGTCAACACCATGAATGGTCTTGAATTCAGTCTAATGTACTGTAGGTATTTTGCATAACTGTATACATTTTACCATTATGACCCTCCCTTAGGTATGGTACTGTTCCAGAAGGTAATTTTTGGTATATTATTATTACAGTACAGTACAGTATTATTATTATTATTATTATTATTATTATTCTGTGAAAAATGTTACCACTTTCTGTCCCTCCCACAGGTGTTATTCAAGAAGGTGGTAGGTGAGGCCAGCTTTGGTCAGGTGTCTCTCATCTTTACTGTCATTGCCATCCTCAACACACTCCTCTTCAGTCCCATCTTGGCCGCCCTTTACTTCAGTGGGTATGAGACCATCATGTGGACAAAGCTACCTTGGCCAAACCTTCTCCTGGCTGCTGCACTCTCCCTCGGTGGGTAAATGGGTTCGTATGCAAGAACATTCATGGTTTTGATGATGGTATGGTTCTGGTACGATGACTCCATAGGCTGTATGCAAGAACATTCGTGGTGTTGACGAAGATGTGGTACCGGTACAACGACTCCATTCACAAACAAACAACAAAGCCATCGTACCGGTACCATCGTCAACAACACAGATATTTTTCTTGCATATGGGTCAATGTATGATGGTGGTGGTGGTGGTGGTGGTGTTGTTGTGTCTTGTATTACAGTCTTATACAGTATAAAGTTTCAGAGGAAAGTACAATGTTGGTAAATCTGAAGCAACTGCATCATTCCTCAAAAGTATATTTACCAGGAAATGGTGCTAAATTAATAGATACAATGATGGTATATTACTTGGAATAGATTGGAGGAATCAATTACCAACACTGTACTACACCTTTAATTTAAAAAGCTACAGAAATGGGAAATATTCTTTTCTGCGGCAATTTTTATGGTGTTGGTCAATCTGGAGCAATTGACTCCTCCAAACTCTTTCTTGTTAACTCGTTGTTCCTGTATTCTAAATCGTGTTTCAAGCTAAGTAACGTGCATTTTTTTTTCTCTTTACAACAGAAATGAACCGGCTTCCTCAACTAATTTCGCAATATGAATTGAACAATGAAAAGCATTACACTCGAAGTAGTAGTTTATTGATATGATCTGTTATCTCTTCAGATATTCCTCCTTTCCATGTTGATTCTTTAGTGTTGCCATCTCTCTTCCTTATCTGCTTCACATGTGGCAAGTGACCATGGGCTATACAGTATTCAAGAACATTTATGGTGCATACGATGGTGTAGTACAGGTCCGATGACTCCATAGACAATCAACAGAGTCATCATACCGGTACCACACCATCGTCAACACCATGGATATTTTAGCATAAGAAGGTACTGTATAATTGAAGCATTGCCATTAGCATTTTCTCACCCATCATTAATATTTTGTCTCGTCCCTGCCCCACCGTCACTACATCAGCGGCCAATCTTCTGGGTAACCTTGGTGTGGCCTTTACCTTTGAGCTCTTCATCACACTGGGTCTGGTGCTGGCTGTACCTGTGTCGGCAGGTTAGTGTGTATGTGTGTGTGTGAGTGGCTTGTGTGTGTCTGCCCTTATTCTCACTGTTACTCTCTTCTGTGCATTGTGAGAATACAAACAGTTTACAAGAAGGTTGGCTGACCTCCTCTTTGTAATATTACTGTATAGAAATGAACAACAATACATTCAGTGCAATACATTAAGTGGTATAATTTCAGCCTATACTCAACACAGTTTGTAATGTTCCGATGACTGACCATTGTTGATGTCTTCACAGCATTGGACATCAAGTGGTACCAAGTCAAGTTTGAGGGTATGAAGCTGGCTGGCATCATCCTAATCGTGTGTGGGTTCTTCCTGGTGTTGCTGCCTGCCAACTGGCCCGAGTACATCACCCGTCTGCTGCGGTGGGTCGTCAGGTCTACCTCTCGTTGCTTCCTCCGCTGCTGCTGCCGCCGCCACAATCCCCCGCCCTGATGATGCAGTGGTGTTGGATGCGTTGGTGGCAGTGGTGGTGGCAGGGGGGGGGCACTGAGGCTCTACCTGTGCTGATATGCTGTGTTTTTTTGTGTTTTTTGTTTTCATTTGATGTTGCCTCTGTTGTCGTTGTCACACCCCCACTGCCTACACACCCCCACGCTGTTGTTGGTGGCAGTGGTTGATGGTCAAGGCTGAACTGAACACGCTTTTTAAATGTTGCTTTTATCCTTATTGTTGTTGTCTGTGTTGCCTGCCTGCTCTCTTAGTTGTTTGTGTGTGTACGTGAGCATGCACGTGTGTGCACATACATATGTATGTGTGTGTATGAATGTGTGTGTGTGTGTGTGTGTGTGTGTGTGTGTGTGTGTGTGTGTGTGTGTGTGTGTGTGTGTGTGTGTGTGTGTGTGTGTGTGTGTGTGTGTGTGTGTGTGTGTGCGTGTGCGTGTGTGTGTGAGAGGTGAGTGTGAGGTGAGTGTGGGTGTGTGTGTGAGGATCATCAGAATCATAGTCAGGACTAGTCATGAGCCAGACAATGAACAACAAATATAAACCAATACAGCAGCTTCTTATAATTATATACAGTACCTACAAGGTATCTGAAGTAGGAACCATAATCTAACCCATTAATTTTCTTAGCTATGGATCTTTGTTGCTCGTGTGTTTATGATGATGAAGGTGAATTGGATTAGATGCTTGTGAAATGCCTTGATATATGTTCTTTGTATGTTTGTTGTGTAATTCCAGGTTATTACTGTATGTAATTGGTTGACTGTGTGTGTTGGTATGGGTTAGTGATTCCTCCAAACAATGCCACAAAACAGATCCCCCATTAAAGTAACATTGAGGTCGTCTGTTTGCTGGCATAGTTTGGAGGAATCAGTAACCATCCAATTTATCAACTTGAGACTCTCCACCTAATGGTACAGTACTGTATTTACTTATACAGTACAGTAGTAGGAGTTGCTTTTGACATTCATTTTGTGTGTTTGCTTGTAACATTCTGGGCCATATGCAAGAACATCCGTGGTGTTGACGATGGTGTGGTGCCGGTATGATGGCTCTGTTGTTGTTTGTCTATGGAGTCATCATACAGGCACCACGCCATCGTATACACCATGTATAATCTTGAATATTGCCCCTGGTGAGATGATGATGATGATGATGATGATGTGTGGAAAGACAGTGTTGTTTGCTTATGAGATGACATTGTGTATACTGTAGACCCTGGATATACAATGAATAAATACTTGTATCCACCACTACATTTTACACTCAGTCCCTTATTCAAGACCACCAAATATATTCCCAGGCTTCTGTTATTCATTACCATACAAACTAAGCTATTTACTGGGCTGTGTTAAAAGGATATATGTGCTAAATTTAATCATCTTATATCGAGGGTCTCCTGTACAAACCAACTGGCACTCTTTGTGAGCCTCGACTAGAACATAACAGATGATCTAAGCATGTAATGTCTATAGAGTTTAGGATCACCAAGAGTCTATGGGAGGAGTCTGGGATGTCTAAGGGTCATATTTAACAGACAGTCGGAGCAGGTAGTGACTATAAAGACGAGGATCACAACAATGAGTCAATGGGAGGAATCTGGGATGTATAAGAGTGGTATTATTAAACTACTTCTTGGAGGAAAAGGCTCTTTGTTGACGAAAAGCCTTTTCCTCAAAGAAAAAGTTTAATAATACGACCCAAACTCTTAAAATATACATAACAATATGCACATTCGTAATTTTTTATTATGGAACAACATTTTGGGGTAAAGGGATTGTACGGTGTTGGTTAATCTGGAGTATATAATTGCACCAAACTATTCCAAGTAACTGGCCACCATTATATTTGTTTATCAGGTCCTGTTTTCTGGTATTCTTTGGAGGAATCAAGGTACTCTAATGTACTAAATGTGTATTACTCCCTTAATTAAGATCTGGCATAGTTTTGAAGGAATTATTGGCAGGAAAGGGTACAGTATTGTTTTCCTATCTCCAAACTGTAACTATGAGATTGATACTTTGTGAGATGACATTGTGTGTTGCTTGTGAGGTTGTCTGTTTGTTGTATGTTGCTTGCTTGGTCTGGTAGTCATAGGTGTTTGTTTGTGTGTTGTGGTTTTGTGTGTGTTGTGGTATTGTGTGTACTGTACTGTACTTGTGGAAATCTGCCCTTGAAAACTTACAAGAATCTGAGCATTCCTTAACAGGGAAGTAGCCTACAGTGTTGGTAAATCTGGAACAATTGATTCCTCCAAACTATTCTAAGCAATGTAACGCTGCCATTATTTGTCTAAGTCTAGATCTGTTTCCTGACATACTTTGGGGGAATCAAGATGTTCCAATGTTCCAAGAGTATACTGTATTATCCCCTTAAAACATCTGTCCTTTCAGCTTATGATCAGAGGAACAGGTTGATTGGTTGGTTCAATGCATGTAGTCATTGTTAGAAGGGAAGTTAAGTGTGTTATCGTGTTTGTAACATACAGTCGTGGACAATAATAATCATCACAGAAGTGTGACTCGTAAAAAAGTTTGACAGTTTCCCTCTGTTTGTTAGCTGAGAAACTTTTTAATTAGTAGGCTAAGAACCATCTAATTTATTACAAGCAGCTACTCACTATTTAAAACAATAACACATACACACACATGTATTTTCTAATTTATGACAAGCAATTACTCACTATTCAAAACATCATAATTATCAGAACATGAAAACATAAGTCATGTATGAGTTATCCATATGTGTATTGAAACTTATGTCCACAACAGTACAGTTTTTGTTAGTAGTTGTTGCCACATCACAGAATATCAAGTACAGTACTGTACAATGGATGGGGTCATAGAAATATTAGATCTGTGTTGTGTACTTGTTATTTTATTTTTATTTCATAAAGTTTCAAAGTGTGAGATCTATAAGAAATGTCGACTGTGATTATTTTGTACTTTAGGTTGTGTGTGTGTGTGTGTGTGTGTATCTCAGTGTGATACCTCAGAAGTATTTTTATTTGTGTGTGCATATGAGCTGTGTAAGAGTGAGTGAGGGAGTGAATGAGAGTGTGTGTGTGTGTACATGCATGTATGTTTGTATGTACTGTACTACACATGCAACAACAAACACAGCAACTGGTATATACAGTACTGTATAATGTTTGTTTGATACATTAATGTTTACACCGTGGAATTGTCTTGTGTTTCGCTTATTATGTTTACACCAATTGCCTTGTATTTTTGCTTACTATTTTATTTACTCACTGTTTGTCACGCCCTAATTATTTCTATATTTTGCTGTTAAGGGAACAGTACAGTGTTAATTGATGGTAAATTTTGGAGTAACCGATTCTTCCAAACTATTCCAAGCAACAGGCCACCATTATTTTTGTAAATCTAGTCCTGTTTCCTGGTATACTTAGGAGGAATCAAGGTGCTCTAATGAACCAATAGTATACTATCCCCTTAATTGTACACCAGTATTTTTTGTGTAGCATTACTACAAATGTTACTTTATGAATGTAAATATGGGGTTTTCTGATGCCTTCAAAGATTACCTCAAAACAACACTTATACTTAGGAAGCCTGTTAAATGACATAGTGTGGAGGAAACACTATGCTCCAGTTTACTATCTACATGCACTCTAAAGCAAATTACAGTACTGTACTTAACATTTATACAGAATGTAGCCTACGGTACTGCATTACTCAAATAATCTATAAAATTTCAAGTAATTTTCCTCTTCCTACCTATCACAGTTTTTTAAATATATATATACAGTATACAGTATATATAATACAGTATTGATCAGTTTTCTCTACCCAAATTATAAATGCATTATCTCAACCTAATGCTACATATACACAGCTGATAATATATACAAGTATGTGACTGGCTAATACTGATAATATAAACAAGCCTCTGATTGGCTGTGTAAAATTTAATGGTCAGATGGTGAGCATAAAGAGGATAGTAGAGTGTTGGTAAATCTGAAAGGTCTGTAATTCCTCTAAATTATGCTAAGAAACAGATCCCCTATTACTGTAGTACCATTGGGGATGTCTTGTTTCCTGGTATAGTTAGGAGGAACCAGTTGCCTTCCAATTCACCAACAATTGAATCTCCCCTTATCCAGTCATTGTTAGCATGTATTAATAAAAAAAAAAATAAGGACTCTGTGATCGTGTTTGAGACTTGGTGGCTTCTGATTCCTCCTGACATGCCATGAAACAAGTTCTCTCTATATACTGTACTGTAGATGGTGTTTCGTGGCAACATTTGAAGGACTCATGTATCTCCCATTTTCTGACTACAACACAGGGTCCCTTAAGGCGAGATTCTTTTGTTGGTAAATTGAAGGGCTTCCGATTCCTCCGAACTATTTAGCCAAGAAATACATGACCTTAATGTAACAAATATGGGATATGTTTCATGGCATAATTTGGAGGAATCAGTGACCTTCAAATTCACCAACAAAAGAATCTCCCCTTAAGGACCCTGTGATTGTGTATGAAAATTGTTGGCTTCTGATACCTCCTGACTATGCCACGAAACAAGCTCCTTCCATTTCGTGGCAATATTTGAAGGACTCGTTTATTTCCAATTTTCTGACTACATCACAGGGTTCCTTATGACTATGATATATGGCGTATGCTGTCAATATTAACTTTCAGCTGTAATAAAAAGAACTGCATTGCCTAACCTAACCTCACAGCCAATGATACCAAATAAAGTTGTGTTGTTTTCTGTTGGCAATAGTGTAAATTTTCAGTGTTAATAATATTTTTTTTTCTACAAATGAAAAGGCTTCAGAAAATGTTTGTTCATACTCTTTGACTACTGTATTACCATCAATTTATATGTTCCAGATTCTCATGAACTTTGCATACAGTAATTATTTACACTATTGCCTGGAAAATATAAATTACATCTCAAATTGGGAACCATATAATTATACTATACTCACAGCTCAGCATTGATGGTACAGTAAACACTAATTTGACACTGGAATAATGTATGTGAAATAGAGTGTGAGTAATGAATGTATGTATGTATTATAAACACTTACTGTACATTACATTATTTCTAAACCCATAATACCTGCCAGTGTATTCAGGGCCGTCTCTAGCTATACAGTAGGTGAAGTAGGCAGTAGCAGTTGCCTAGGGCCCCCAAAGACAGGGCCCCAGCCGGGAGGTGGGTGGGAAATATATGAACAGCCCCAGCTTTTTCTTGGATCCAGCCTCTTTTCCTCTAAAACGGTTATAGATCGTGACATTTAAATGTTACAGGCGTGCCGCGAGACCGAAGACCACCTTAAAGGGTTTGAAAGTTTTGCAAAATAGGAGTCCCCCAAACAGCATTTCACCAAGGGCCCTCAAATGCCTAGAAACAGTCCTGAGTGTACTGTAATATGAGGATTTCCTGTACATAGTTTTATTACACACACCACATTTCACACCCAAAATTCCAGTGTAAAATGAGAGTTCACTGTAAATACTGTCTACTCACAAGCACTGTTCACTATGGCACTGCCTGGCACTGTTAAATATTCTTAGATTTAATTCACAGTGTAATTATTATGATATTATTTTTTGTTAGGATGGAGTGATACCAAACAAATTTACACAAAAATAAATGAGTAGCGATTTATCCTTAAAGGGTGATCTCCTTAATTACCGGACTAAATAAGGAATGAACTTCAATATTTACTCTGATATACCAATGTTTGTTTGTTTGTTTTAAATTGTTTGGTGTTAGTCTGTCCTCTCACTGTACAGAATCTTTGAGAAATAGGCCTATACTATTAATTACCAGATGTTGATGAAAAATTTAAAATATATATAACTTGGAAGATTAAAATAATATTATTGATTTTAATTTGGTGTTTGCAATCTGTCTCTCCTCTTCCTTATTACACACACACACACACACACACACACACACTGTTTATTGCAGTACATAATATATAATGCCAGATGAATACAATGTAATTTAACTGATCGTTCTTCTTTCCATACAAGAGGAACTTCTCTCTGACTAACCAAAATCTAAGCTTGTCTGACATTATGCAATACAGTATTGATCTGGCTTATTATATGTACTGTACTGTACTGTGTTTGATTATACATATTGTTGTGGTGTTTAATGTTTTCAGAAAGGGATATTTAGGCTGGTGTTATTAAAGCTTCTTAGAGGAAAAGGCTCTTTGCCACTCGATTGGTGTTGCAAAATAATGCAAACTGAGCGACGAAGAGCGTTTCCTCAATGAAGTTGTCTGATAATACCAACCTTAAGGGGAGACTCTTTTGTTGGTGAATTGGAAGGTCTGTGATTCCTCCAAACTATGTCATGAAACAGTTCCCCTACCAATACCATTGAGAGCGTCTGTTTTCTGGTATAGTTAGGAAGAATCATTTGCCTTCTAATTTACCAACAAGAGAATCTACCTTTAATGTTTCCACACCATCATTCATTATTCTGTTTTCACATTGACAAACATTAATTATTTTTTGCGTTTTTACATGATTTAATTCTTCTTTCTTTTGTTTTTTCCAGTACCTTAAATAGGATATAGGTTAAAGACAAGAAGTTTTTTATATTAATTAAGGTGGTAATATATTTTTGGCACATTCAGGAATATAATCCCATAGGTTGGGATACACTTGTTATACAGCAAAGGGAAGATTGATATGGTACTGTTAGGAAGGAAATAATTATATGGGTGGAAGGAAGTGTTGTACAGTTGAGCAAGTAAAAAGTGCAAGAAAAATATGGCTGTACTGTATATGGCAACATCTTCACAACCACTCAAGTTCAGCCAATCACATTCTACCACATATTTGCTCTGGGTTCCAAGTGATTCATTCATAAAGATACAAAGACTTACGATAGAAAACTGCTAGATGTTGTCATATACTGTACAGCCATATTTTTCTTGTACTTTCTACTTGCTCAACTGTAGCCTACATTTCTTGGTAAACAATCATAATACAGTAGCTAGGAGAGAATAACATCATTAATGGGATAGTACACTTTTGGTACATTAGAGAGCTTTGATTCTTCCAAGGTATGCCAGGAAACAGGACTAGATGAACAAAAATAATGTTGGTCTGTTGTTGCCTGGTACAGTTTGAAGGAATCATATGCTCCAGATTTACCAGCTCTGTACTTCTGCCTTATGAGGAGGGAAAAAATAAATCGTGTTGAGATGCCTCCAAACTGCTTCAATGAAAGTCCACCTAGAGTAAGGTTACATTACAGTACAGTACTCTGTTTCCTGGCACAGTTTGGTGAAATCAGTAGCCTATAGTTTGTTGGAATTGTTCTCAGAGTACCTTAGTGCAAGAATCACACCCACGAGATTTCATGAACAACACCCATAGTGGTAAGACTTACAGGTGTTGTCAAGGGGAAAGTTTGGAGAAATCAGAGACCTTCCAATTCATCACTAAAACAATCTCCCCTTTAGTCATACACTTGTGTTTTTATATAGATATACAGTAGAGGGAACACAGGATATATTATTATTATTATTTATGAAAAGTTTATACGTTTTCAGCAGTCATCACATCATTTCACTTTCTGTTCACTACATGTCTGCATGAAACTCCTCTATTTATTTGTATTACAACTGTATTTGTTTTGTAAGACTATACAGTTATTTGTATTACTGTATTTGTTTTATAGGGCTGTACTGTATCTATTTGTATTACATGTACTGTACTTGTATTTCTTCTTGTACTGTACAGTACTGTATATCATTTTTAACTTTTTTTTAGTGCTTACAGACCATGGGCCATATGCAAGAACATTTGTAGTATTGACGATGGCGTGGTACCTGTACCATGGCTCCATAGACAAATATTAAGGCCGTCCTACTAGTACCACATCATCCACAACACCACCAGGAATGTTCTTGCATATGGCCCAATTTTCACAACAGTTTCTTCAATTCAGATACTGAAATAATCAATACATTATTATTTATAAACACTTAATTGTTTTATAATGGTTTCATTTTTTGTCTACATTTTTCCATTTGTGTTTTTCATAGAACTGTTATTAGAGTGAATAAAGTACTGTACACTGTAGTGTATGTTGGTGAATTTTAATTTAATTTAAATTGGAGTAATAAAGTATAGCATAGGGTGTTATGGAAGCAATAGAAGCCACAAGGTAATTTCTGTTAAATGTATTGTCTCGTCATAACAAATATTTATCACTGTAATAAGAACAATACAATAGTTACACTGTATCTCTAGACTGTACCGAATTATTATGTGCTGTGAGTTGCTGATTAAATACAAACATAATGTATACTGTCACAGGAATCATTATAAAACAACATAATGTATACGAACACAATGTATAGTGTCCCATGGATATTGTATACTGTCCCAGGATATTATCATTAAACAACACAATGTATACCGTACCTGTAATTGTTGGTAATTGAGTATGCTATATTGCTGAATGTATTGTAATGTATTGTAATGTAATGTAATGTAATGTAATGTAATGTAATGTAATGTAATGTAATGTGTCATATGCTGGATCATCCATGGTGTTGACAATGGCGTGGTACCGGTACGATGACTTCATATAGACAGACAAAAGAGCCGTCGTATTGGTACCACTCCATCGTCAACACCATCGATATTCTTGCATACGACCCATTGTATTGTACTGTGCTGTTATACTTACTTTAGGCAGTACAATAGTGTGATGCAAAGACTGATTTTTATGGTTTGGTTTGGTGTGATGTGGTTTGCAGTATTAGTGTGATATAGAGACTGCCTTGTAGTTTGTTAGAAATGTATTGTGTTGTTTATTAGTGTGATATAGAATAATCTACAGTTGTTATGTTATGCATAGTGTGATGTAGAGTATTGTACAGTTGTTATGAATAGTGTGATGATGTACTGTACACTGCTAGGTAGTTTAATGTACAATCAAAAGCAAATTATCACTGCTGGTATTATATTTCTTCTAAGTTTGATGCATAAACATTTTTCTCTCTACCAGTTTGATCGATGTACATAAAATGGGTAAGAATAAATTGAAGGTTAATGCAAGTACACTCCTCCCTCTGCTAACCTATGTAGCCTAACTGGTCAGGGCAGATGTGAGTGATAGCAGAAAGCATGATAGTGGTAGTAAATAATCAATGGGATTAATTCTAGTTGGTTTGGCAGCAGCTCATTTCCCAACCTCTTCATCACTATATGCATATGATTTCCAGCCAATTTCTAGTTTAACAAGAAAACCAATCAGTAACATTTTATCAATAACATTGTAAACAATAAATAGGTACACAACATAAAAGACCCTCAACCCTATGATTATGTGGAAGGAAGACTTATTTTCCCCACCATTGATAATCTAGCATACCGGTATCTAAAATCTCTGGGCCTAGGTGAGGTTTATCCTTGGCTTAACTACACTCAAACCTACTTGCTTGGTAATGTTTCTCACAAAAGATGTGGGAGCTGTGATATCACTATTTTTATACAACGAACACACATGTGACTGAGAGAGAAGTAAGGGTGGGTGGGGAGTGGCAACCACCAATCATGTGTGGATAAACTTTTTGACGTCAAACTAATCACACGTCACAACCAGTATGCTTCAAAGTTGGAGGCAAAATTGGTGGACACTTAACAACACAATCTCTGGGCTTTGGATTCAGGGCATGAAGATGGGACAGATTACACAACAGCAAGAGTGTGTTGGCTTTTTATGTGTGTATGATAGCAGTAAGTCACGATAACAGAATACAATACACAAAAGCAGAGGGAGGAGTTTACAGTAATAGAAATTTACCACTATGGGATGAAGATGATGATGATGATAACAGATTAAATATATGACTGGCAGGAATTTTTGACAACTTTTTGCTATTGGGTGTACAGGATTGTGGTGTGTAGTGTTTGTTTGTTTGTTTGTTTGTTTGCATGTGTTATTAATTACTGTATACTGTATTGTATGTCACTGTGTGTTTTTATAATTATTCACTCCCTTAACCCTCTCATGCATGGGTCATTCTCCTGTGTGTGTGTGTATGTGTGTCATAATTTTACCCATATTTACACCAATCCCTTTACTAAGCAGTTGGGCCGTATGCAAGAATATCCGTGGTGTTGACTATGGGGTGGTAACAGTACGATGATTCTGTTGTTGGTCCATCTATGAATCATTGTACCGGTACCATACATTCGTCAACACCAAGGATGTTCTTGCATACTGCCCTCCACCTCATGTGTTGTAATATGAGTAATGCTAACTATAAAATTGCCTCAAACTTTTACAGAATACGTATGATGCATCTGGTTTCTGGCATAGATCGGAGGAATTAAAAACTTTCCATTTTCACCAACAAAAGAAGAATCTCCCCTGAATCAAAATACTGTACCACTATATACAGTAATACTTTTTGTAGCTTTGTAATTATTGCATACATGAGAAGATCATGCATGAAAGGGTTACATAAATTATAGTATACCTTTGTTTATTTATTACTGTACTGTATTATTGTTATGTTATTTGTTGTGGTAAGACATAAGAAGCATTCGGAGACATAACTAACCAAGCGCCGGCCAACACAACCATAAAGAGTTAATTTAAGGAAGTGATATGTAAACAAGGTGCTTGGTTAGTTGTGTCTTGGAACACCTAATTAAAGGAGGTAATAATATACTCTTTGGTACAGACATTAGAGTGCATTGATTCCTCCAAAGTAAGCCAAGAAACACAGGACCACAGTAACAGAAATAATACTGGCAGGAAGACGAAGTTAATGTTAAAGATCAGCTGGATGATTGTACAAACTCGTGTATAAAGTTGGTAATGAGATAGGTCGAGGTTCTCTTTCCACAAATCACAAACCCTAAGTGAACCTCAACCTGTCTTGTTAACAACTTTATACATCAGTTTGTCCGAACATTCAGCCTATCTTTAACATTGACTTCGTCTTCTTGCCAGCCAAGGGGGTAGTGAAACTTTGGATCGTGACTGTACTGTATATGGTAAATACAGCAAAAGAGGAGTATTGAAAATATATCCTCACACGATCACTGCTGTTGTCACACTGAGTGGTAGTGGCTGGGACAGGCTGGCTTGACTCTGGTGACCCTCCAGGCTCCCACCCCAGCCGAGACAACCATGTTAGGGAGTGCACAAATTTATAAACTACGCTGTCAAATTATGTCGTCATCCGCGGTCCTCCACATTTGTTGGTGGTGTCGAATTATGTCATCACCCGCGGTTAAGGGGCTAAAACTAAGTCTGTCGACAAATGCCGACAGCCGCAGTCACCCACACTTGGTGGTGGTGTCGACAATTGCCAACAACTGCGGTTTAATGGTTAATTTGGTCCTGTTTCCTGGCATACTTTGGAGGAATCAAGGTACAGTACTCCAGTCTATCAAGAGAGTACTATCCCCTTTAATTACTATTGCTATTAATTACTGCTATTCCAATTCTATTACTATTCTATTACTATTACTATAACTACAGTATTACTATTTCAATCCTATTACTATTCACATCACTTCTACCACACCTCTACCCTCACTACACTATAGTAATACATTCACCATTACCACACTTCCAATACTATACATTATCATTATCACCATTTCAATTATTGTACTGTATACCACATTTCCAACATTGGACTGCCACCATAACAACAACATCAACAGTAATTGCAATACAGTACTACCTAAGAAATACACACATAAACACACACACCAGAAAAAAGTGCAAACACACACAGAACACAACACAACACACACAAAAAAGAGAAATACACACACACACACCATAACACACAGACCATCACAAACACACAGACCACCACCACACACAATCACAACACAACACAACACAACACAACACAAAAAAAAGAGAAAAACACACACACCATAACACACAGACCACCACCACCACCACCACACACACACACACACACACACACAGACCACCACCACCACACACACACACACACAGACTATCGCCACCATCGTACCCCTACTGTACCATCCACAGGTGGGGGAGACATCGTAAGAGGAACCAACCGCGTCAACCCAGCGAACCAGTCGACTATCGCACCGGACTCATCTCTCGCTCACACCTACGCTCACCCTCAGGACTCATCCGGTGATCTGATGTGTGTGTGTGTGTGTGTGCGTGCATGTGTGTGTGAGAAGTGAGAAACCAGTCTGATGGGCGATGTGCAGTAAATGTCAATTTGTTCATCTGATAGGCAATGTGCAGTTAATGTTAATTTGTTTAGTACTGTAATACGGTGGTGAGAATCTGTCTGTTGGGCAAGGTGCAGTAAACGTTAACTTTTTTATTTATCTTACAATGATGGGCGACGTGTAGTGTAAACATTGATTTTTTGTTCATCTGATAGTTATGAGAAACTGTTTGTCTTATAGGCAATGTGTGGTAAACGTTAATTTATCTGGTAATACAGTAGTGAGAAACTGTCTGATTGGCAATGTGTGATAAACATTAATTTTTTCTGCATCTGATAATTGTGAGAATTTGTCTGTCTGATAGGCAATATGTGGCATAGTAAAAAAATTTCATTCATCTAAATATGAAAACTGGGGTAAATATTCATTCATCTGATGGGCAAGATATCTTGTATGAAGCAATCTGATGTAAACACTATACAGTATAATGTCATCTGATGGACAGAAAGTGGTTGGTAACTAGCCATGTGGGATCTGATGTTTGAGATGCAAATGTACAGCGATATGATTGTCAACAAGAGGTACCGGTAAAGTAAACAAATAATAATGATGTGATCTGATGGGAAAGAGGATCAAACAAACACATGATGAGGAATCTAATTACACCATAAAAAGATTGACCATCACACAAACACACCAATGAATACAAGTTAACTGAGCAAAAAATAGTTTTCTGATAAAACTGATGATGTTAGACACTGGGGCCATATGCAATAACATCCATGGTGTTGATGATGGTGTGGTACCGGTACAATGATTCTGTTGTTTGTCTATGGAGTCGTTTTATTTATTTATTTACTTATCATGATGCTGGAACAAACAGCTATAAAAAATATATAGTAACCCATCAGCTATAAAAAATATATAGTAACCCATCCCGTATATCAATCATTAAAATAATTCTTATATGGTGATCAAGGAAATACATTCTTAAATTAAAGGGATAGTATACATTTGGTACATTAGAGCGCCTTGATTCCTCCAAAGTACTACAGTAGTGTATGCCAGGGAAGAGGACCAGGTTAACCAATATAATGGTGTCTTGTTGCTTGGAATAGTTTTGAGCAATCATTTACTCCAGATTTACCAACATTGTACTGTCCCCTTAATATTTTAATGTGTAAATTATGTGTATAGCACTCTTTGAAAATGAAAACCAAGATATATAGCCTACAGAAATTAATATTTTTCATTTGGGGAACTTATATTTTACATTTCTGACTATTTGAGGAACAACCTTTGAAATGGTAGTACAGTAATTTCATAGTGAGCCAAATTTAGTGTGTAAAATTATGATGTGTTAGGTGAAGAAATTTACACTATAATGTATAATTATAGAGTGAAGAATTGTATTGTGATGGAGGAAGTCTGTGTATATGACTGTTACACACACACACACACACACATACATACACACAACCCTCCACATAATTATTCCAGGCTGTCCTCTTCTATTAATGTCACACACACACATAATAACAACAGCACACACACTGCAACAACACAATTGCTGTACAACACAAACACACCATAACACCAGTACTGTACATGCAGCATCTTCAACAACATTATGGGTTCCTTGCTGGTTTCTTAGCTACAGTGAATATCAAAACTAAGTCATGTCCAGGAAATTGGTATAATATGGTAAACACAGAACCCTTTAAAATTAATCAGTTATTATGTGTATTGAAGCCTTGATTTCTCTAAAGTATGACAGGAAACAAGACTCACATTGACAGAAATAATGGTGGCTTGTTGCTTGGAATCGTTTAAAGGAATCAGTTGCTCCAGATTTACTAACACTGTACAGTACTATCCCTATAATGGACAGAATGACAGTGCAGTAGGCTCTCAATACAAGATGATTAAATTTTGCACATAATATTATGTCCTCTTAACATAGGCTCAGTAAGCCATTTAATTATTCTGTATGGTAATGAATAATGCAAACCCGGGAACACATTGGGATTGGTGATCTTGAAAGAGTGACCGAGAGTAAAATGTAATGGTGGATAATGAATAATGGTAGCCTGGGAAAACATAATTGGTGGTCTTCAATGAGTGTAAAATGAAGTGGTGAATACAAGTACAAGTATATATTCATTGTATATCGAGTCTACTGTACAGTACACTGTACAACATTTTATCTCTTTCACTGTATGCAAGATAGAAGAGTGATGGGCTGTATGGGTAGTGACAATGAGGTGTATGCAAGAACATTGATAATGTTGATGATGGTGTGGTACTGGTACGATGACTCCATAGACACACTACAGAGCCATCGTACTGGTACCACGCCATCATCAACACCACCAATGTTCTTACATATGACTCAATGACTGATGCAAAGGATTTGTTTTTTAAAGCTTTAGTTTGTAATTAGGGAGTGTTCCTTAAATTATGCAAAATCTTGTATGTACTACACTGTATCCCTATATTGATTTAGATATTGCACTGTCTCTAGAATTACTTAAAATCAATTTTAGAAGCAGCTGATGCAAAGTTGATGGTAATGTTAAGGAGTCTTTAGTTGATGAGTAAGAAGGTCTCTGATTCCTCCAAACTATGCTATGAAACAGATCACCTATATGTGTACAACTGAGGGTGTCTGTTTTCTAACATAGTTAGGAGGAATCAGTAGCCTTATAATTTGCCAACAAGAGAATCTCCCTGTAAAATATTGCCCAATGAAAAACTCATGTAATTAATTAGATACAGTACATTTATATTAGTGTTCCTTAATTTATGCAAAGTCTTATATGTACACTTTATTGATTTAGATATAGTGTATGAGATTTAGAATTGTTTAGCCTATTAAAGAGGTGGGTTGTATGCAAGAAAAGTGATGGGTTGGTTGGTTCGTCAGTGACTATGAATGCTATGGATACTAAAATTATTCATCAAATATGTTAGTCACAATCATTATTATCATTATTATTATCATCTCCAAGCCACCCATGACTGTTCTTGAATACGGACCCAAGTGTGTATAGTCAGCAGGTTCCAAAGCTCCAGGCGTACACACACACACACACACACACACCAAGGATATAATCCCTACTATGAGAGGTCACATCAAGAAATAAATTGACAGAAGAGGCTGGACACACACACAATACTGCACATTACAAGCTTGACTCAATCCTGAAAAGTTACAAATACAGTATATAAAAACAAATAGGTAAGAACACACACACAAATGCATATATACAGTATAATACACACACATACATATACTGTACACACAGTTGGTTCCAGTTTCATTGATTCAAAGTTCCTTAACTCTTTGTGAATTAAATGTTTTGTAGTGAGTGAGTGAGTCAGTCAGACTTGAACATGTACAAATATTCCTGTGAGAATAGTTTTTAGTAGACCATATAATACTTAAAGGGAGACTCTCTTGTTGGTTTATTTCAGTGCTATTGATTCATACAAGCTGTGCCAGGAAACAGACTGCATCAGTGTTTCTCATTGGTGATCTGTTTCATAGCATAGTTTGTAAGAATCAGTACCGGTAGCCCTCCAATTTACCATCAAGAGAGTGTGGCCCTAATTGTTTGTTTACTGTACAGCCACTCTAGATATAATATTAGTTAATTGTTCCCATAGCATAGTGTTCAGTCTTCCCTTGCAGTTTATAATAAAAGGTAATTGTGATGCAAAAGTAAACTACTCAACTGACATAATTATATTGTATTTAAGGTACAGTACTACAGTGTATCACATATTAGAGGTCTAGCAGCAGAGGAGTTTATGAGTGGTGGCAATAAAGTCTGATAATGCTCACTAAGCAAGTATAGTAGGCTATGTACACAAACCCACAATATCATACATCAAACTATTGCTTGCTTATTTTATACTCTAATTGGTTAGGTTAAGTTTGGTTAGTTTTGAGTAAATGAATGTTAATTTATTAAAGTCTAACAATGTTCAATAAGCAAATATCTACAGTACACAAACTCACATTATTATACTGTACACCAAACAATAGCTTATTTCATACTCTATTTGGTTATGCATAAAAAACAACAATAAAAAAACAACACATAAATACAAATCAACACACCATTTTTGATGTGTAAGTCCCTCTGCTACTAGACGCCTCATATGTTATGATGTTGGTCATTGTTGAAGAAGAGTTAAGTAAATACTGTAGTGTGATAACATTGTACTCATAGATCACTTTGACTCTTCTCATATACTTATCCTTTCCTCCTCCCCTCCTTCATTTCCTTCTCCCTCCTTCCTTCCATTTACTCTCCCTTCCCTTCCTCATCTCTTTCTTCATTCCCTTCTTCCTCCTCCCTTTCTTCATTCATTTCTCTCTCCTCCCTTTCACTCACTTTCCCTTCCTCCCCTTCCCTTCTATACTCCACCCTCCCTTCTTCATGCACTCACCCACTTCCCTCTTTCCTTCCCTCCTCTCTTCTATACTCCCTCTTCCACTCACCCCCTTCCCTCCCTTCCTCCTCATCCTCCCATCCTTCTATCCATTTATCCAATCTAATTAAAATAAATATATTCTTCCATAATTATGTGCTTCCCACCAATACAGTACACTACAAAACAGTACACTCTATTAATGGGGGGGGTATTATTATTATTATTATTTTTATATATTTTTTTTTTTTTGGGGGGGGGGGCTACCGATTCCTCCAAAGCGTGCCACAAAAAGAATATAAGAAAAAGAAAAAAAAATCCCCTCCTTGTATACTACAGTACTCTGTTTCTTGACAGTTTTTTTATTTGTGGAGGGGGAGATACAAACATAAGATACAGTTCCCCCTAACTAATCCTGTAGTATGATAATTTACAAACTACTGTACTCTGTTGTATACTGTATCTCAATCTATATCTACTCATCTCTCTCTCTACTTATTTATTATTATTCTGTATTTCCTTCTATTTCAATTCTTTCTTCTATATTTCTTTGATTTCTTGTTGTTTACTACCTACCGGTACCTCTGCATTTATTACTCATTGTTATGGCACTACTGTACTGTACTACAGTATACTATCTCCCATAACACACACACACACATATACATTACTGTAATATTTATCAAGGCACAGCAAACCACATACTGTACTTGATCCTTTCCTCTCTTTTCTCTTTCCTTCTCTTGTGTTTCCTCTCCTCTCTTTTCTTCTCTTCTCTTTCCTTTTCACTCCACTCCTCTCCTCTCCTCTTATCCTATCCTATCCTCTCCTCTCCTTCTCTGTCCCTGTTAGATAAATTTAACAAAACTAAGCACCTTTATAATTATAATAAAATAATTAGATTGCACTTTCACATCTACATACTATTTCGAACATAAATATATCTACATTTTTTTAGATGCCAATAATGTGTATACTGTACTAGACTTAAGGGGAGATTCTATTGTTGTTGGTATATTGGTAGGCTACTGATGAAACCTAACTATACCAGAAAGAACATATCCTCAGTAATACTAATAGAGGATCTGTTTTGTGGCATAGTTTGTAGGAATCAAAGACCTTCCAATTTACCAACAAAAGAATCTCCCCTTAATATTTTCTCAATCTATATATTTCTATGATTATTTTTGAACTCAAGTACTGTACAGTATGTATACAGGTACTGTATATAAAATAAACTATATGTGTTCATTTCACAATTCCCATGCATTTAATTAAGGGAAGATTCTCTTGTTGGTAAATTGGAAGGTCTGTGTTTCCTCAAAATTATACCAGTAAATTAATTGTTACTAATATGTGCTCTGTTTTATGGTATTGTTTGGAGGAATGAGTAGCCCTTCAATTCACCAGAAAGAGAATCTCCCCTGAAATGCCAATGTGTGTGAGCTGTGTTTTTTAAACTTTGTACTGTAAGCTATTTTTCATCTTGACAGGTTTAGTGTTCCTGAATTAAAAATAATTAATACATGTTGCAGACAAAGAACTAACTGTTGCTGACTTAATTTAGGGGATAATACACTTTTGGTAAATTAGAGTATACTGTATTAATAATTATGGGGAGATTATTTTGTTGGTGAATTGGAAGGTCTGTGATTCCTCCAAACTACGTCATGTAACCAATCGCCTATTACAGTACAGTAGTAACATTGGGGACGTCTGTTTTCTGGAATAGTTAGGAGGAATCAATAGTCTTACAATTAACCAACAAGGCAATCTCCCCTTAATACTTTTTATCTCTTTACTGTACTTTAATTTTATTAGTCTTCCCTTTCTGTACTGAAAAAAAAGTAATGATAGACAAAATATATAACTATGTAAACAGTTTCCTGAAAAAGTTGTACAGTTGAGTACAGGATTAAGGGGAGATTCTTTTGTTGGTAAATTGGAAGGCTACTGATTCCTCTTAACTATACCAGAAAACAGACGCCCTCAATGGTACTATAATAGGGGATCTGTTTTGTGGCATAGTTAGGAGGAATCAAAGACCTTCCAATTTACCAACAAAAGAATCTCCCCTTAATTACTGTACTAATAATTACAGTAATGCTATTTATCTCTACTGTACTTTGATTGGTCTTCCCTTACCCAGATACTTGTTAAATGTATCTCTCTTAAAATATCTCCTATTCTTTCAATATATCTCCTATTCTATAAATATATTTCTTTCCTATTCTATAAATATATTTCCTATTCTTTTAATATGGTAGGGTAACTGTGAATAGTGTTTGGTGCCTGTAATAAGGTGTTCAGTCTAACTTATAAGGGTCATAGGCAAGAATATGTGTGGTGTTGACGATGGTGTGGTACCTGTACGATGGTTCTGTTGTGTGTGTGTCTATGGAGTCGTCGTACCAATACCACACCATTGTCAACATCACGGATATTCTTGCATACAACTCACACAAGTGTGAGTGTATTAATTACCTAGTTGTGTGGTAATGGGCAGAACAACATGTATAAGCACAAAATATATAATGCATTACATACACACATAAACACACACACAAATCACAGACACACACATACAAAAAACAACACACAAAACACAGACACACACACACATACAAGAAACAACACACAAAACACACACACACACACTTCATAATACAAAATATTTTGGGGAATGTTAGAGGTAATTAATTAATTATACTGAGCATCAAAATTTATACTGTTCCCATCAACTATTGTATGTAGTGAACAGTATAGTACTTATTATTGAAAGGAAGGTTGAGAATTAATTTGGTTATGTACAGAAGGTGTTGAATTCTTGCAAACTCTGCCACAAAACAGACACACCCAACTAAACCAAGGTACAGTAATGTAAATTGTTGGCGGTACAGTTTGGAGGAATTTGTAGCCTCCAGTGTATCATTAGTATGTTACTTAGTACAGTACAGTATTCCCTTGATATATGATGATTAAATATAGTACTGTACACATATCATATCCTTTTAACACAGGCTCAGTTAATCACTTTGTCTGTATGGTAATGAATAACACAAACCTGGAAACATATTTACAGGTGATCTTCAATGAGGGGCTGAGTATGAAATGAAGTGGTGGAAAAAAGTGTACAAGTATTTATTCATTGTATATTGAGGGTTTACTGTATAATATTAAATCTCAATGAAAGGTATAGCATTTATCCAGCACCAGTTCATAGCAGATTATAGTATATTTATAGTATTTATAATAGGTCTTGTTACAGAGGTTAATTCCTTACTGTAATTTGAGACAAACTTTGATGACGGTAGAATTTCTGCACTTAATGTTTTTTCGTACTTTATAATATTTATGACACTAAAAAAAATAATACTAATAATACTAGAATGATTGTTGAGAGTGAATACTGTAATCTGTTAAGTAATAATATATTTTATAAGTACAGTATGTATATTGCAGTGTATATGTATGTAGAAATATTTGTATGTACTGTATGTATAATGCAGTGTATATGTATGTACTGTAGAAATATTTGTATGTATGTATGTATGTATAATGCAGTGTATATGTATGTAGAAATATTTGTGATGTATTCCACTTGAGGCCAAATAGGGATAAATACTCATCAATAATAGTGTAGATATATAAATAAATAAATACCTATATAAATAAATACAAATATATTCTCCTTCGTACAGTATACAGTATCAAAATTTAATTCATATCCACCATTCAAGAGAAAGAAAGGAATGATTGATCTAACCTAATTTCTGTAGGATTAATTTCACTTATTTCCTATATGATTAATGTTCTGTATCTGATTTTCTGTACAATTAATTTAACATATTTTCCTGTACAGTACAGTACAATTAATTTAACGTATTTCCTGTAGGCTATGATTAATTTAACTTAATTTTCTGAATGATAAATTTACCTTATTTCCTGTACAATTAAGTTTACTTTACTCATTTTCTATTTTATGTAAATATTTGGTTTGTTAAGATTCTGTACAGTAAACCTTACCATATTTCTATCTCTTATTTTTCTTTTTATTCCTGAATTATTTACTTTTAGTTTATAACTGCCACTAGCTGTATTTTATCACTTACATTAGTTTAACACATCAATATATAAAATAATAAGTACTGTATGTACTATATTTCACCATCATCTTTTCCTTCATCCCTCTTTATATTCATTAAGTTTTTATTACGTCCTTTCCTTTCATCCCCACATTCATAAATTAATAGTGTGTTGTATATTACCATCATCCTTTCTTTCTTTCATCCTTACAGTAAATTAAGTTTTTCACATCTATAAAATAATGTTGCACTGTATTTTTCCACCATCCTTTTCCACTCTTCCCCTCATCCATTTTCTTTCATCCTTACATTCATATATAAATAAACAGTGTATTGTATATTCTCATCTCCCTATCTCCTATATCCTTCATCCCTTCCCTTCCTTCCTTCCTTCATATATAAATAAACAGTGTATTGTATATTGTCATGTCCCTACTTCCTATACCCTTCATCCCTTCCCTTCCTTCCTTCCTTCCCTCAGCTCCCTCAGTCAGCGTTGGAAAGACAAAGGTGACAAGAAGCCTGTAGAGGGGAGACTAACCGTGGTGCAGGAGATGGCGATGGGCGAGTGCTGGCCAAGACACACACACACACACACCACGCAGGACCCGGTGATGGCACACAGACAACTCAAGGACAGAGTAATCAGAGAAGATGGTGAAGTGAAGGAGAAAAGTATTTAGAGAAGAGAGGAAGAAGTGAATACTGTATATAAGAAAAGTATGAACTAAAAGAGAAGAGGACTGTGTTAGAGAAGAAGTAAATAAGAGAAGTGGATATTTAAAGGAGTGAAGGAGAAAAGTATTTAGAGAAGTGAGGAAGAAGTGAATAAGAAAAGAATGAACTAAAAGAGAAGAGGACTGTGTTAGAGGAGAAGTGAATAAGAGAAGTGGACTGTGTTAAAGAAGTGAAGTAGAGGGTATTTAGAGAAGTGAGGAAGAAGTGAATAAGAAAGGAATTAACTAAAAGAGAAGAGGAAAACATGAATAGTGTTAAAGAAGTGAGGGAAGTGAAGGAGAGAGGGTAATGAGAGAAGAATATTTACAAAAGGAAGAAGTGAAAGAGAAATGGACAGTGTTGAAAATGATGAAGAGGTGAATAAAAAAAAAAGAGTAGAGAATAAACTGAAGCAGAGAGCTTATGAGAGAAGAAGTTTAATTAGCTGATAGAAAAGAGAAAGAGGTGAATAAGACAAGAGAATAAATTGAAAGAGAAAAGTATTTGGAGAGAACTGAAGGAAAGACTACTGTACTGAGAGAAGAGAATGAACTGAAGGAAAAGAGAATTAGAGAGTTAGAGAAAAGAGAGAAGTGAGCAATGGAAGTACAGTACTGTACATTTACTTAGTTACTTAGCAGAGTGGAAGAAGTGAATGTGAAGTGTACAGTGTTAGAGAAGAGAAGAGAACTGCAGCTTGAAATATATTTAATATACTGTACCGGTACCATACTATATAATTTTATGCAGCTGATGAAATAAATAATAATTGTATTATATATAAATACGTAGTTAATTTCTGATAAGAGTGAAAAAATCATTATTATTATACTTTGATTAAAAAAAAAAAAAGATATACTGTACAGTATATAGAATTATTGAGACTAATTAGCTGATTAAGAGAAAATGAAAAACAAATAAAAAAACCTAGAGAGAGATGGAGAGAAACTGCTGTGTATATATATAAAGAAAAATTAACCAAAAAATGTACAATTAAGTACAGTTTATAACAAATACAGGGAGATAAGGAACTCAAAATAAATCACATAATTACCAAAAAGATAAAAAGATAAAAGGATTGCTTGATGAAGAGGAAAAAGATGATTAATTAAAGAAAATAAGAATTAATTTAGGAGATAATTTGGTACATTAGAATGCCTTGATTCCTCCAAAGTAGAGTATGCCAAGAAACACAACCAAACTAACAAGAATGATTAATGGAGGAGTTTGGTGGCAGAGGGATGAACGTGCCACAATCTCCAATTTTCTCGTTTTTTTCTGTTTGAATCTCTTTCTTTCTTTTGATTTGAAAAGATAAAAAATATTGGACATTCATCTCCTCCACAACAGAGCTCAAAGTTACTGTAGTCTACGTGGATTTTTCTCCCCCATAAGCCGAGAACTTTAAGCTCTGTTGTGGAGGGGAATAAAGTCCAATATTGCTGAGCTTTTCAAACCAGGGAAAAGAGGGAGCTTTGAACAGGAGCAAGCCAATAGAATATTAAATTTGAGAATGTGGTACACTCATCCTTCTGACACCAAATACCACAATAGTGTTCTGTTGTTGCTTGGAATAATTTGGAGGAATCAGTTGCTCCAGATATACCACCTACACTGTACTATCCCCTTAAATAACTGAAAGTGAAAGATACATACTGTACATACATACATACAGCATAATAATATAATACAGTACAGTATACATATACATTTTAATACAGTATACTATAAGGGGGTACAGTATATAGAATAGAGTTGGTGGTAAATCTTGAATATTAACTGATTCCTTCAAACTATTCCAAGCAACATTAGGATACCATTATTTATATTATTCTGGTCCTGTTTCCCAGCATATTTAGGAGGAATCAAGGCACTCCAATGTATCAAAATTAAAGTACTATATGCTCTTAACTAATTTACAACTTACTAAATTACTTTCAATGTAATCTGAGAACCTGTATGATGCAGTAATAATAATAACAATAACAATAATAATAATATTAATAATAATAAAAATAATAAAAATAAAAATAATAATAATAATAATAATAATAATAATAATAATAATAATAATAATAATAATAATAATAATAATAATAATAATAATAAAATAAAACCTTTTACAATACTGTCATTATATGCTTTTTTGTTTTAAATCCCATTAACTAAAGATTTGTTACAGTATTACTTCGATATAAGATGAATAAATGTAGCACATAATCCTTATAACACAGGCTAGGTAAATCACTTAGTTTGTATGGTAATGAATAACACAAGCCTGGGGACACACACACACACACACACACCATCCTTTTAACACAGGCTCAGTATATCACCCAAGTTTTTTTAGTACACACACACACACACACCAGAAGAATACATAACTTTAAAGAAAAAGTATGATAATTGGGTTTTATAATATGGGACATTACGAGCTTGACTCAATCCTGTAAAGATACAAATAGGTAAGAACAATCCTTTTAATACAGGCTCAGTAAATCACTTTTTTTTAGTCTGTATGGTAATGAATAACAGAAGCCTGGGAAAACATACAGTATATTGGTAGTCTTCAATGAGTGTAAGATAAAGTGTTGGATAAAAGTATTATTCATTGTATATCGAGGGTCTACTAACTTGTTGCATGGTAGAAAATATAGAACACCAGAAAATGACGATGAAAAAAGTAGATAGGCCTAGCTGTGTTTAATTTCCTTCGTAGCCTACACCAAGGCTCTATAATGGATTGCCATTAAATGTCTGGAGTGGTAGTGAAAATTGCATGACTTTTAAGAAAAGACTGAAAAACACATCTGTTTGCTGAGTGTTATGACATGGATGATATGAGCACAGTATAATAGTACAAGTGATTATAGTGTTTAATAATATTGAAAGAGTCCCTGTTGAGCACCATCAGCTGGTGGAGTGGGCATAGAATATCCAACAATAAGTAACAAGTAACCTTTTCTTTATAACTGCTAATTATCAATACTGCAATAGATAAGATACTAATATAGATGGGGATAGTGTCGAAATGGGTATAATTCCGTTGAACACACAATTAATATACAGTATACAAAAACATAACAATAATTAATTAAACAGAAGGAAATAATTACAGTACAGTACTTGAATAACATAACATAACATACCGGTAACATCAGATAACAAAGAAATAATCAATGGAATACCTACAAACTGTAACAAACATAGAAATATAGGCCTATAATACCCAATAAACCTACAGTATACGGTATATATATTAACAACTAATTAAGGACCTGTGATTGTGTATGAAAATTGGAGACTTCTGATTCCTCCTGACTATGCCACAAAACAGACTCCTTCCATACAGGTGATGTTTCATGGCAATATTTGAAGGACTCATTTACCTCTAATTTTCTGACTATAATACAGGGCCACTTAAGGGGGTGTGGGAGTAGGGAACAGGCTTGGGGGAGGGGTTTGAGGGTGCGGGAATAAGGGGGACAGGCTTGGAGTGTGTAGAAAGCCTGTCCCCTATTCCCGCACCCCCATAAATACACCCCAACCCTGTCGCCTACTCCCACACCCCCAACCCTGTCGCCTACTCCCACACCCCCAACCCTGTCCCCTACTTCCGCACCCCCCAAGCCTATCCCCCTATTCCCATAGCCCCTTAAAAGATTACTAATAATAAAGTGTGAAAGATGATGGCATAGACCTGAAATAAAAATGGGGCATTTTGAAATTAGCCTGACCTGACCTGACCTGACCTGACCTAGACCACATCAGACTACCGGGACCTAACCTGGGCCAACTACCACGACCTAACTTGGGCAGACTACCGGGAAATAATAGTGATAAAGTACAATAAATGACTGGGTCAAAATACTGGGACCCAGCCGGATCTGGCAACACTGCTGCGACACGGTAATTCTTTCAATAAATACCAAATAAACTGTAAACACTTTACCATACATTGGATTTAGCTTTAATAACTAAAATCGTTATAGTTAGCCACAAAATACGGTCCTACTTACCTTCATCTTGAGGACTCAAGGACAGTCACGGACAGTCACGGACTCCATTGGCCTCATCAGTCATCAGTAGTAGGACTTTTTTTGGAACATTTTTACAAGTTGACAAGTTGCCACAATTTGATTTAAAAAATGTTACTATTACCAGTGTTTATATTTCACTATTACAAACAACTTTTCCATATACCATTTGCCTCGCAAATGCGTTATAACACTAAATATCTCTTATAAGTAAAGTGGATATCGTATTTTCCAGTTAATAAAAATACTATTACTGTATGTTGATTCGACCTCTGTTGGGAGAAAACTGAAGTTGGGTCAATGCCTCAATGCCTCAATGGTCACTGGTGATGTCATCTTATCATTTGTCACCAGTACCAAATTAGACAACGTAGAAAAATAATAAAAATAATAATAATAATAATAATAAATAAAAAAGAAAAGAAAAAAGAGTTAATTATTAAAAAAAAAAAAAAAATATATATATATATATATATATATATATATATATATATATATATATATATATATATATATATATATATTACTATTAAAAAAAAACAAAAAAACTAATTATTAAAAAACGACGGCGGCGGCGGCAGCAGCGGCGGCAGGGCGGCGGCGGGGCGGCGGCGGCGGCGGGGCGGCGGTAGCGGCGGCAAAAGCGGCGGCAACGACGACGACGACGACGAAAAAAAAAAAAAAAAAAAAAAATAATAATAAAAAAAAATTTTTACAAAAAAAAAATACGTTGTTGGTCTTGGTTTCAGTGGCTGGCAGCAGGGTCCAACTTGGTGGATCGACGAATCCTTTTGTCCGACCAGAACAGTTCCGCTTGCTTTGGCTTGGTTTCACCCAAGCGAACTTCGTATCCGATTGACGTCCAGATGACGGCTTTTAAAGAAATGTCTAGTTTGTCTACGCACGGACCCCCAACGGGAACTGCCTTGACGTGGTTGGGGGCTTGTGTGTCTCTGAGACCTGGCGAGCTAGACTAGAGGGGGCTCCGGCCCCTGCTGTGCCCCGATTTCGGGGAGAGAGGGTTTCCCATGCTAGGAAGGTTGCCAGTGAGAGACCAGACTAAATGGTTCCCATCTTTCAGTTCTTCAACTGTCCCTTTCTTTTTATTTCCTTCCTGCTTGCTGTCACACATCTGTATCACCTTTTTTCTGGCGCTATAGGACCTCGATGTTGCTGCACCTAATATCTATCAATCAATCAATTGTCTACGCACGGATGGGAGAGGGCGTTAGCAAAATTGCCACAGCTGTTTTGACTATTTTGAAGATAAATGAGAGGGAAGAAATGTTTGTACTTCACTCATCATAAAAGAGCACAAAATTGTCTGTTTCAGCCAACAATAGGTAATGTTGAAATACTGGCAGTGCAGTTTGATATCAATTACAGAAAACATACTGTAGAGTTGTTCATAATAATGATGTATTGGAGACAGACCAACAGTCAGACACACATCTACAACTAACCACAACCATAAGACTCTCACTCATCTACATCGATTCTCATTCCTTCATTTACACCTCCCCAACCACTCTGTGAATGGCTCTTTTTCACTCTTTTAACGGCACTTACCACGTGTGAAGGCACTTGAATTCTTCAAAGTAATAAGATGTTCAAGGTTAAAAACACCTGATGGATGAAGAAAGGGAAGAAAAGAAACCAACAGAAAAAGAAAAACAGCGATGGAGACTCAAGATGTAATTATGGGTGAGGGAGGTCCAGACACCCAGCCCCCTTCTCCTGGCTGGCAAAACCCTCATAGCCTCCCCATGTCAGACCCAAAGCTGCAAGCATCCCCCCCCCCCCCTCTATCATCCTTATGCCCCAAGCTCTCCCCATCTCATCACCTGGCCAATCCTCTCAAGAGATGGAAGATCCTTTAATTAATTCTGCAGCTGTTTATAATATTTTGCTATTTTCTTAACAGATAGTCTGAGCATCGAATGAAAAATTATCATTGATGGTCTTACACATTACAGGATATATATACAACAAATGCTTCATAAAACAATATTATTATTCATATAAAAATGAACTTGGACATGCCTTAAAATCCATTATACAGTACTGTACTTTGATTCATACCTGAGTGTGAATAAATATGAAAAATTTGCTACAGTCCATTCCATTATTATGTATGGAGGCAACCTTTCCACACCACACAGTATTAACTAACCAACCAGCCAACATTTGCCACACATTCATAACCACAAGCATATACTACTGTACTGTACTGTACTTAAGAAATTGTTGTTGTTTTTGTTGCTGCTCCTGGAAATATGCTAAATACAGTATATTCCAATTTACATAAGTTCAGTTTTGTTTTCTTTTTCTAAATTTATAACTCAATAATTATAAACAAGTCAACCATACAGTACTCATAGTATTGCCTAGTATACATTAGTGATGTCTACACCCAATAATGTAAATACTATGGGGCGTATTATTATACCACTTATTTAAGGAACAAAATTTTAATTACTCAGTGTATAACAAAATAATACAAATTGAGTGATTAAAGGCATTTTCGTCAAAGTAGTTGTTTAATAATACAATCCAAACTGTGATTGATTGAAGCTCACCACACATGGGTTTGAAGCTACACCTTAGCCAATCATATGCAATGTAATAATAACAGCTGTTGACATTTACCATCAACTATGCATACAAAGTACCAATTAATGCTACTTTCTTCTTTTTATATGATTTTAAATTATTTTTCCAGCAAATACAGAAGTCCCTCAACATTCACAGTACAATACCTCTAATTCACATCTACAGGTTTGGTTTTGAGAAGTCTAATGGTAGAAAACTATCAGGCCAGAAAGACTTTATACCACAAGGGAAAAAGACCCAAAGGAGTGATAGTAGGAACATGCACAAAGGATTAAAGAGATTGATTGATATTAGGTGCCACAATAGCAAGGTCATATGGTGGCTGAGGAAGAAGTTGATTGGGAGGTTGGACAGTAAATACAATAGGTTAAAAAAAAAAAAAAGTTAGAGAATTGAAAGCCCCTTTTAATACAAGCATGGATACTGGGGAGGTATTCGTAGCCCCCTACCCCAGGGAGAGGAACAAGGAAAGGAGGGACAGTAGAAGAGAGGCAGGTGGAGTTAGTGTAGACATAATTAATACACATACATTCACATCAAGGGATAGTTGTTTGTGGTAAATCAATATTGGCAATAACATCTGAAACATGATTCCTGCAAATATTGAGGGACAACTGTACTGTACTATACTACATACTTTATTTCATAGCAATTTCAATAATAAAATTAAATACCAAATTTAAAACCACACCTGAGGAACATTTGTGGTGCATATGGTGGTGTGGTACCAGTATGACTACTCCATATGTACCAAGCCTTCAACAACACCATCTATGTTCTTCCATACAGGCCAAAGTATGGCACTTGGAGCTGCATTATAAGAAGTGTTAAGGGTAAGATAACAATGACTATAACTGAACTGGTACATTAACTCCATAATACAGTACAGTAGTGTTTTTTTGGAGTCATTGTCATAATCTGGCCTATTACCGTACTGTATCTTCCTTGTATTCATCACTGTCAAAAATTACAATTCATCCTTCATTACTATTCACTAAATGTTTAAGAGGGTACAGTATATAGTACAGTGTTGTTGGTCGGTAAATCTGGAGCAACTGATTCCTTAAAACTATTCCAAGTAACGGGATACCATTATATTCATTCATGTGGTCCTGTTTCCTGGCATACTTTGGAGGAATCAAAGCACTCCAATGTACCAAAAATGTATTACTGTACCCCCTTAAAAAAGAAAACATCTCAAGACTGAGGGAATCTGTAAATCATACAACGACAATAACTTCAAATTGTAATTACAGTAAATTAATATGCAAGTCACACTACAAATAATTGTGTATAAAATAAAACTAATTATTGACATGTGCTAACCTTAATGGGGTTTACATGTTGGAGCAATGTAAAGGCTATTGATCCCTACAAACAGTGTCAATAAAATAACCACCTTTGAATACACTGAGGTAGTTTGTTCCACACACTTCGCAGGAAATGACAGTCTTCAATTTTTATCCCCTTAATTTAGGAGAGTGGGTCTTATGACAAAATAAAGATACAGTAATGGTAATTTGTATTTATTTCCATAAATAATTTTAAGTTTATTCAATACTGTAAATCTAACGTACAGTACATAATGTATCTTCCCATTACCTGCATTTACACACACATGTCATCAAGAACTTCATAAGGATAGAAAGTGATGGTAACATCACAGAAGAAAATCAACCTAGAACATAATTAATAGACACACAGAATGAACAAACACAAAGAAAATAAGTGGTACAGGAATAGACAAGTCTTATCAGCTGACACCAGAGATCATTTTAATTATTTATGTTGTGGTGGGTAATTATTTATTCACCATTCAAGCACAGCTTCTGTGGCAGTTTTAGATAGGCTTATGTTGCATCACAGCCATATACATACAGTACTGATAATCATAAAGCAGATATATATACCCAGTACTACACCATACGGTAAGACAAGCAAGTACATACTGTACATTGATATCAGGTGGTAATTATCATAAATTTTCTCTTGGTATGTATGTGAACCTTTATGTGGTAGACAAGTGAATCTGATTCACCAGGCTAGACAATTGGTATAATGACTCCATGTCGTTACTATGAAGTTAAACCACTTATTGCCTTTGCTTACTTTGTCATATGGTTTGGGATCCCTTGGTTACAAACTGAAACAAATGTCTCATGTTTTCATACAAAACTTTTTCCACGTGTCACGTTCGAGTCCACTGCCACCAGAGGTCAGTATGTGTTATCTGTAACTGTTTAACTTCCAGTAAACTTGGAGTTATCATTTACTTTTCATCAACTATAGATGATTATGGAACACTGGGCCATGTGTGAAGTAATGAAGTCATGAGTTCTCCAAACCCATGATTCTTCCTTGCACTGGCCCACACATATCTACAGTTCTCAATACTGTAGTTGAATAATGAAGCAATGAAACTCACCTCAAGTGACAGTGCTAACTTTCTTCCATCCTGACTGATACACACAATCACACACACACACATGCTAAGATAAACCAACTACTGGTGAGATCTATGAAAACTTTGGTCACCTTCCTTGATGGGTGTGCCTCAAGTAGCCTCAAGAATGAACCCTAAGGCCCCTTCCATACGTGAGTAAAAAGACGGTGGGCACGGGCAACTGAGGGGAATTCTCTCACTTTTTACCAGTGTTACCAGATCAAACACTTCCTGGCAGCCATTGGCCACTCGTGCCCACCACCCACGCACAAAATTGGTAACAATGTCTGCCTATCATCTTTTGCCTCTTGTGTGGAAGGGGCTTCAGAATGATAATAGGCATGAATATCACCTCTTATATGTATAAATGTACACAATTTTTTACGGTAAATATTATTGTATAAATATACATACTGACATATTGCTGGAACTAAAATCCATAAAACCAAACAAGGCTAAATAATTTTGTATGTTTTAGAAATCTAAGGGGATATCCCTGTCATGTTGTCAAATTGGAAGGACTGATTTTTCATAAATACGCCAGAAAACAGACTCCCTCAGTGGTACAAATAGGGGATCTGTTTCATGGTATAGTTTGTAGGAATAAGCAGAGACCTTCCAATTAAACAAAGAGAATCTCCCCTTGCTGTAAGACAAATAATGATGGTGATATTGGTGACAGCAGTGATTAATAAGGCTATGAACATGTTATCAAAGCAATCATCACAGTTTGGGTTCAGTGTTGTATCTAGTAATACAATGACGGCTCTTTATAATTAGCACTTGCTTAAGGCTTCATATGTCCTTACATAACACAAATGAATTATTAAATAATAATAATAAATCTAAAACATAACTGGATTAAATAAGGTTCGAGGGAGGGCAAGATCCTGTCAGCAAATTGGAGACTACTGTGTCTCTTTAACTGTGCTTAGGAACAGACTGCAACAACATTGGTGATATGATTTAGGACATAGAATGACAGATCAGTAGTCCCTAATTCAAGGTTGCCATCTGCAACCAATATACCATACACAAAACTACAGCAAATTAAGTGGGTGATACACTTTTGGTACAATAGAGCACCTTGATTCCTCCACAGTATGCCGGGAAACAGGAATAGATGAATAAAAATAAAGGTGGACTGTTGCTTGGAACAGTTTGGAGGAATCTATAGTTACTCCAGATTTACCAACACTGTACTGTACTGCTCCCTTCATCTTGTAAGTGTAATACTTGTATCGTGTCTCCAAGAATTATCCAAACAGCTAATTTAAAGCATTCATTCTTTTACAATGATATACACTTGTACAGTACAACAATTCATGCAATCCATCCAAGGCTAATCAGTCACCTTCACATCTCAAAATAGAATCAATGCCCATCCAAATACAAAAATCATATAAAGGAGTGGGAGTACAGTCAACAACAAAATGTCCTGTTTCAATGTTGTGTGTGATGAACATTACGTTATGCAGTGATGATGGTGATGGTGATTACTGTACTCAGAATGATGCCCCCAGACACTAAGTGGAACTTTCTTTGAAGAAAAGTAGACAAAATGCTTCAAAAATAACTAACAAAATGCAATGGCAATGAAAGACTGCATTACAACAGCATACAACATATGAATGAATTGGGATGCTGATAGAGTACATGCAATCGCTACATTACTCTGTTTATTAATGTGCACATAAACTTAGAGGTACATTGTGCTGTTAGCTGTCTGGTATGGTATAATATAATGAAATGTGTATACAGTATAGTCCTTAAAGCCTACTTAACTGGAACTACGAGGCAGTGGACATGTCCTGAGAATATAATATGATTTCTTTCCACAGGCTTAAAACACCACCTTATGAGATAGGAGATATCAAGGGCATGCTTTAAATGGGGGGATTCTCTTTTTGGCGAATTGGAAGGTTTCTAATTCCTCCAAACTATGCCATGAAACAGACACCCTTAAGGATCCTGTGATCGTGTATGAAAGTTGGAGGCTTCTGATTCCTCCTGACCATGCCAAAAAACAAGCTCCTTCCAGATTAGTGGTGTTTCGTGGCAATATTTGAAGGACTCGTATATCTCCTATTTTCTGACTACATCACAGGGTCCCTTTATGAAAGATCCATTTTGTCGTACATTTTGGAGGAATTGGTAGCCCTCCAATTTACCTTCAAAAGATTCTGCCATTAAAGGGGAGTGAGGTCAATGAAAATAATAGGTGTGAACTGATGGCTGGTGACTCTTCCAAACTGTGATATCGTGAAGCAGGCAAATCTCAGTACTCATAATTAGAATGGATTGTGGTTTAGTCTGTATGAATCAGGATGGTATTATCAAACTACTACTTTGAGGAAAAGTTCGCCACTGATTATTTTAGCATAATAAATTAAGCGACAAATGGCCTTTTCCTCGAAGAAGTTTAATTATATAATCCAAAAAATCTCCCAATTCAGATTCCTACAAACTATGTCATGAAACACATTTACCCTTCATAAGCCTATGTGAAGTGGTATGATTTTTGGTAGTTTGGAGAAATCGGAAGTTACCACTTTCCAGTTTATCAATATATTTTCCCCTTCATATTCACCATCCATTGGCTGTCCCAGAGAAAACTGCATTACCCAGCCATCTTCAAATACATTCAATAAAAAGTACTAATAACTTTGGTATGCTTAGACTTCATGTATTGCTGATGGTAAATATTCACAGCCAGTATCGTACTGGCTAAGGTTCGTACTATAAATCTTTTTTGAGTAAAAGGCTTTTTGTAGCTCAATTTGTATTGCAAGATAATAGGAAATGAGTGATGAACAGCTTTTTCCTATTGAAGATGTAGTTTAATAATACGACCCTAACAGTGATTGAAACTAACAAACATGGGGTGAGTTAGAGGAGTCCTATACCAACCAATCTACAGTATTGCACAATAATAATACAGCCTGTATATGTTTACCATCAGTTACAAAAGAACAAATTATAGTCCAGTGAAACTCTCATTACTGAAGCTATGTATTTTATCCCCCCAATACTGTCTCGGCTTGGATATACAAAATTAAGTGGCAAGATGTCAGAGAATTGGAGGGTACAATTTCCACCTAAATGTGTCAGAACACTGCACCAAAAAAATTGTTTGATATTGTTTGGAGTTTTAATCAGTAACCCCTTCATCTGTTGATATCACACGACCCTTAACTACACATTGAATCATATCTTAAACTACAGTCAAGACTAAAGTAACATAGGTATTGACTGTACTGCATCATACTGGCACATCCTTCTTCTAACTCTGAGATTGTGTTACAGGAAACTGACCACATGACAATGGAATAATGTACTATACTTTTGTTCCACTCGTACATATTGTGCCAATAATATAAAATCTTCAGTTAGCTGCTTTGTAATATAAATGTAAAAAAAAATGAATAAAGTTCTTCATATAAAAATCCTGGACGTTCCCAAAACTGTACAAGATTCGAGTGTTATTAACCAGGACTCCATATATATCAAAGTAAAGTTCACTCCTAAGTTTAAATTTCATTCATGTGAGTATTCATGACAAGGACTAGAACCTGGCATTGCTTTCAAATCATAATACTCATATTTCAAAAGGAGAAAAGTTTTCCACTGCTTTGAAATGAGCCTCACACACTTTAGAGAGGTCAGTATTGCAAACATACTAACTAGTGCAAATTCTAAGAGGTTTAATAAATACCGGCCCAGATGTTGTGTTCTAAGTGTCCACACTCAATCCCAAGGTTATTAATGGAACTCTGAACTGCTTGAACCAAGAGTATCTGTATAGTAGTGAGTACTGAATTTTTCTGCATTTCTTTATTACTCCTATTTTTGTAGAGTATACAGACAACAAGCAGAAACATCAAATGGGGAGGTGGGGTCTAGAATATTTGTGAGCGAGACCCATTCAGATGTATGTTTTTCTACACTTCAATAATTCAATGAAGTGTGTTTGGTTGTGCATAATGTGGCAGTGTTGTAATCTTTACAAACTTTCACCATTAGTCTGTCTAGTCATTTAGGATACTGCATGAGATAAAAGGCCGTGTTCAAGAACATTCATGGTGTTGAAGATGTCGTGGTACCAGTACGATGACTCTATAGATAAATAACAGAGCCATTGTATCATTACCACACCGTTACCACCACGGATGTTCTTGCATACAGCCCAAAGGACTATACACAAGTACAGTAAAGTCATGGACAAGGCAATGATGGTGACCAATAATATTGGTTCCACTTAATGTCTACAAAAAAGCCAACATATCATGCAGGAGTGGATTCGTAGAGTGCAATTCTGGATGGATAATGCATAAGAGGGGTTGAATGTCAGCTTGCTATAAACTTTTTAGATTGGAAATTACATAGGGATGTTATCATTGTATATACACCACAAAGGGTAACATGGATGATATGATGGCTTCACTAAAATCAGTCCTCCCCATCACCTTACAAATGCCTTATCCTGCCATGTATCAGTGTGTAAAATATATCCATTGACAAATAAACCACTCCTACCAATCACATTTTCACTCAGTCAGTACTCCTCTACTTGTCTTCCTAGTACCTTGATTCTTAAGGCCATATGCATGAACATTGGTGGTGATGGTGATGATGGCATGGTAATGGTATGATAACTCCATACACAAACACCAAAGTCATCATATCATTACTGTACCACACCATCGTCAACACCACAAATGTTCTTGCATACAGTATGACCCATAGCTCATGTTTATGGGGACAATATACTGTTAGAGAGAGAATTTCAACTCCTCCAATCTGTTCTTAGTGACACGCTTATGGTAAATTGGAGGGCTACCGATTCCTCCAAACTATGTTGGAAAATAGATGTCCTCAATGTCCGCTAACTTAGTACAAAGTGTGGTTTGTTTTGTAGCACAGTTTAAAGGAATCAAGAATATCCATTTCATTTACATAATGCCCTTACAATAAAGTGTGTTGAGGTTACTTAATTTGCCCATATGCTTGATCATAAGACTGGTATAGAATGAGATAGTAAGCAGCTTTGGGCCCTGATAGTCATATACACTTCATATACAGTAGGCCCTCGATATAAGATGTTTAAATTATGCACTTTCTTTTTAACACAGACTCAGTATATCACTTAAGTCTGTATGGTAATAAATAACACAAGCCAAAGAATATACTGGGTAGTGTTCAGTGAGTACCATGAAGTTGTGGGTAATGATGAACAGAAGCCAGGGAAAGTATTTGGTGGACTTCAATGAGTGTATAATGAAGTGTTGGATATGAATATTTATTCATCGTATATCGAGGGTCAATAGAACTGCATAATTATCTTTAACCCATACACTGTTACCTTGTGTACTAAAGTATACATACATAGGTTTGCTACATCTGATATTTGGGTTCTGATCTAAAATGATAGTCTGGACAAAAATGCTGGGAAATGTTCACTTGGGACTCCAGACGGATAATGTAAATGGGATCTAATTGTCAACTCAAATTTTTTAACTCTAAATAGTCTTACAATTATTTGGATATACAGTAATCCCTCATTTTCCATGTTGTTATGGGTATGTAATATACCATCTTCTATGAATCTGTGTATAGTACAGTAAACCCTCAATATCCATTGTGTATATAGGTGTGTAACGTACAAAAAGGGTTTACCGTACATATATTCATTACAAACAGTGCAATACACACTCATAACCACAGTGGAAAATAAAGCATTACAGTATTATGGACAGGATCAAACAGTTAATTTATGGAATAATATATCAAACTCTATTCACCAAATACACAATAAAGATGATTTATACTTTATAATTTATGTCCTAAATATTAATCTTGACACCATATAAATATGTACTAAAGTATATGGGTTAAAATCATTATAACTATGTTACTGAAGGCCATACACACAAATATCCATATACTAACACAAAATCATTAATCAAGTGTCAATATCACCAAGAATACAAACAAACTTAGGCATTTCAACACATTACTCGTACGACCATCACTCTCTTACAAACACATACAAGTACAGCATTGGAACACCATACTAAACCAAAACCATGGAACAATAATTAATACACCTACAGGACACTTACAATACTCATGGCAGTCTAATGAGGATCTGCTCTCCCTGATGTATTATCTCCTAAAGTTCATGACAGCATCAGTTGCAATACTTCTAACTAAAAATGTGTGTGGGTGTGTTTAAATTAAGTTAATGATTTGCACAATGATACTGTAATTGTATACTTATAATATACAAGTAGTATTTTCATTTCAAACTTGGGTAGATACAGGAAACTCTTTTTATACACAGCTTCACAAACATTTTAGGTGTTAATTAACAATTAGACATTTCTTGATATTTACTGTGTAATGTTTAACATACATACTGGATGCCTTGACTTGTTTAATTATCTTTTTCACTTAAGTTCTGCTGATGAATACTTAAAGCTTACAACTTTAAACGTATCTTTGCATTAGGTCAAGACCTTTATATAGACTCTCAATAAATTTCACTATATATATCTAGAACCCCAGCAAAAGATTAAGCTCAAAGAAAATGTTAGTGTGGCACTAATCACAGTAAAACATAAGGCCAAGGGAACACCAGTGCATAATGTAGGTTTCCTGTATATCTTTCCTTAATTTATCATACTTCATCACGACTATAACCCTTTTGTCAATAACCAAATCATGAGGAAAATGTATTATTACAGTTATATTATCAATGTCTTAATCATTTTCCCAGCTAACTCATATTGTTGTACACTATCGAAAATTACTCGTCAACCCTTGCTCTGATATTCTTCACAATGATCACTGTTATAGAATAGTTCATGTGTTGTGGCATATTGCATCATGCAGTAAAAGTGTCGAATGAGTTTTTCTCGGGTGTACTGTACATTAGCTGCTATCAACCTCATTACAAGACTAAGGGGTTATATGCAACTCTCAGTCCTGGCAACATCACCAACTGATAAAATGGTTCCACACACACATAACATGGAGAAGTCATGTAAATCTACATCATCGCCTAGCCCATGGTTTGTTCTTCTATACGAGCCTAAAGACTTAATAAAACCAAGTAACTATAAGATAAGGAAAACAGTGTGACTGGAAGAGGATGAGAATATCAACATAAGAATGCAACTGCTGGATGAACGATGCAATCACAATTAATTCACTGGTTTTTAATACATCTGAAAATGCAATCACATAAGCATGGCAGTGTGAGGGAGTCTGGCAGTGATAAAATGCTTATATTGATTTATCCAAAGTTCTGAATATTACAATGATTATGAAAAAAAAAAGTCTATTCCAACTTTGAGCAAGAATTACATTAAGTGATGCACAGTTAGTTACCCACACATCCAAACTGATTCATCATAAGGGAGGAAGGATGATGGCAAATTGAAGGAGCTATGGATTCACCACCAAAAACTTATAACCAATGTACTGTATATCTGTAGGTTGTCTGCTTCATGGCACAGACTTAGAAGAGAGAACCGCTTCATAGTTGGCCATATCATCCTCATACTACTCCCTTATGCATGTGTGATGCGTGGGAATAAGAATACAAATGAAATAAATGTATTCACCTCATACTTGAATGAATAACTTTTCATTTATATACTGTATATGGATATAAATATGAATAATACTCTCAGCAAACCTGAAGAGCTGGGGGAAAACAATTCAAAATGTGCAATTCCATATTTACACCATTATCAGCCACATATTCATTTCTGAAATACAGTAACTTGTGATGTGCTGTGCTAATAATCTCTGTGAAAAAGCTTTTGGGTTTTTGGAATTTCCGATACAAGATTGTGTTCTGTACAAAGTTCCTAATTTTTTCATTATTCATAACCATTCTTACAAATTCAAATTCGCTAATCCGGTAATGGTTCTATTTAAATTCGTAGTGTGGTTAAAGAAAAGAGGGTAGGCTAATTCCCATAAATGAAGACCTTAATTTAACTCCACCATACAGTTCCCAATTAATGGCGCAGTAGCTTAAAATGGTGTAAATGAGGTATATGTAATGTCGGCTGATCAGGTACACAAAAAAAATATGTAAAACTAAGAATATATTTATAAGGGGACCAAGATGCTGTTGATAAAATGCAGGCTACACTTTCCTTCACTGTGTCACAACAACAGTCCTGGTTATAAGAGTCTAATTTATGGAACACATGAAGGCACCAGCATAGCCTCCAATTCTCTGGCAACATCATACTTACCTTTAAGGGAGAATTACAGCGTTAGTGGTCAATCTGGAGCAACTGAATTCTCCAAACTATTCCATGCAACAGGCCACCATTCTTTATGTTAATCTGGTCCCGTTTCCTGGCATACTTTGGAGGAATCAAGATGCCCTAATGTGCCAAAATGTGTATATTACCCCCTTAAACCACATCATAATCATACCTTGGAAAATGAAAATGATCTTTTTAAATCAATCAAGAAGTATCACTAACACAATACCCCAGGAAAAAAGAAAAAAAGTGCAAAAATAAATAAACTTATAACATACATACACTACTTAAGAATATATTTTATTTATAGATATAGTGTTGGTGGCAGCTGTGGTGGTGGTGGTGGTGGTGGTGATGGTAGTGGTGGCCGTGGAGGTGATGGTGGTGATAATGATGATGGTAATGAGGAGAGACTGAGTGGGGGAGTGAGTAAATCTAAGGACCCTGTATTATCATCAATAAACTGGAGGTTAACGAGTCCTCCATACACTGCAACAGAACACTGCCCTTAATGAGGGAATTTGTTTTGTGGCATGGTTCAGAGGAATCAGTAGCCTTCAGGTCTTCTACAAGAACACAGGGGCCTTAAGTGAGACAAGTAAGCTCATCCTCAACTCTTCTTGTGGAATTGAGTGAATCGTCGGATCTCGGCTTCAGTCTCCTGAGGAAGAAATGATCACACTGAACATCACAACAAACACAAGTGTTTTTGCTTTTTTTCTAGGCAGTAAATGTGTATGCCTGGTCCATTTTTACATGTTTGTATAATTAGGCATCTCTTTCACTCTTATTTCATTACTGCGGAAACATGAGATGTCCACACAATTCAAATTTTTCTCTTCATTTAATATGAGTACATGTATATAATAATATTAATTGCATAATCATAGTCAATGAAAAGGTTTCTATACTTTGTTAAATAATTAGATGATGCTGACTGTAACCATCACTCTTAATAATGTGTGATTTGATCCTTATTGTTGCAATTGTTTGTTGAGTAAATTATGCTTGACAAAGCTATTGGTAGAGTTCCTATCAGTCCTGTGTATATTGTGAAGGATACTCATTCTCTGCTACAGTGTATATTATTCTCCTCATTCATCTACAAAACATATTAATTAATACAAATTTTTTTACAATTAAATGAAACTACTGCACATCAATATCTATGGGGAAAAATAAAAAGGTTGCCGAGTTGCATATGGCAACATTCTTGAGATACAATATTTAACTATAAAAAGTTTAACACAGACATATGCACATACGGTGCTCCCTCATTATTGACAGTTTTGTTTATAATCGACGGATTTACTCTACCGTACTCTCTTGTGACTAATAATAATTCTAAACTTGAGCCAAAAATATGGAAAATGTATGTTTAGAATGGTTGTTCATTCTAAAAGAGTAGGCCTAAAAGCACAAGAGTTCAGTTATCACCAATAATCCATGGATTTCTACTCATACAAATATATTTCCTTAAGTCTATATTCATTATTCTTGGTCACTCTCTTACAATCACTTGCACTTTTCACCATATAAATTTTATGTACAGTACCAGGATGTGTTAAAAGTATGAAAATCGCCCGTTTTGATAATTTGTACACTATAAAAAGGTTAGGCATATCGCTAGTGTAACAAGCGAGCGGTAGGGTGAAAAGTTGTTCACTATAAATCAAAGGAAGAAGTAACAAATATGTTTAACAGGTGGAAGGAAACGATGGAACAGAGGGGGCTGAAAATAAACATGGAAAAGACAAAAATGATGGTGACTGGAAACAAGGCTCGAAAATTAATCAAGTCAGGAAGATGGCCATGTGGATGTTGTGGAAGAGGAGTGGGAACAAACTCAGTGCTGTGTACTGAGTGTAATAAATGGTGTCACCAACGATGCTCGGGTTTGATAATTCTCCGAGGTGTGCGGAACTTTGTATGTCCTAGATGTGTGAGGGAGGGGATGGGTAGTGATAGTGATGGTGATGAAGAGGATGCCGGGTTGATGGTAAATGGAGGCGTGTTAGAGGAAGTGCAACAGTTCTGCTACTTGGGAGATGTGTTGGAATGTGAAGCAGGAGTGGAAAGAGCGGTAAGAGCGAGAGTAGCAACTGCATGGGGAAGATGGCGAGAAATGGCCAGTTTATTGGTGAACCGCAGCATAGGGCTAAAGACCAGAGGAAGGACATACGAAGCCTGTGTGAGACCTGCTCTTATGTATGGAACAGAAACATGGGCATTGACAAACAGACTGATGGAGGTTATACGCAGCTGTGACCGTAGAATGCTGAGATACATGGCAGGAGTAAGGTGGCAAGATGGGAGGTCTAGCAGTGAAGTGGCAGAGATGTGTGGGGTTGAAGACCTTTCTGTTAGGTTGAGGCAGAGAAGACTGAGATGGTTTGGACATGTGAGAAGAGCGGAGGGGGGTGTGTTGAGTGAGGTGGAGGAGGTGAGAGTCGAGGGCCGGCGACCGGTGGGAAGGCCCAAGAAAAAGTGGAAAACGTGTGTAATGGAAGATATGAATTTAATAGAAGAACATATGGTACAAGATAGACAGATGTGGAGAACTGTCATCGCCTGTCCAACCCCATCCTAAATGGGAAAATACGGACGTTAAACGAAAATGATGATGACTATAAAGGGCGGGTGAAAGTTGTTCATTATAAAGGGGTTGGCTTATTACGAGTATAAAGAGGGATCGGGAAGGTGAAAAGTTGTTCACTATAAAGGGGCTGGCTTATCACGCATGTACCGTAATGTGGTATCGATGGTTTTGCTATCGACGGCCATCTTAAGAACGTAACCCCCGTCGATAACAAGGGAGTACTGTACATTGAAGTTTCCCTTCAATTTCTAGTGTTTTTGTGCCTAGTACTGCAATATAGCCTGGTAATATTGTTGTTTTTAGTGCCCCCAAAATTAAAGACTTCAAAATTTCGAAGGGTTGAAAAAGTTATAAGACACGTAAAATCAGAGGCTACGCATCCCCTCCAGGATTTGGAGTGTCATATGTTTAATATACAAGCCTTGCTTTGTCTTTATTCTGGAATAACATGTGGCTTATAGTGGAGTGAATATGGTACACCTGAAAGAACTGCTCACTTGCATAACTGTACAGTAAACTCATTATCCACTGTTGTTATTTATGGGAGTGTATTATACCGTTTACAATGAATCAGTGTACAGTTGACTCTCATTTTCAATTGGGTTTATGAGTGTTTCATGTACTGTATAATGAGGGTCTACTGTAAACAGATTTATTACAAACAATACAATACACACCCATAACACCAGTGGAAAACAAGGGATAATACTATACAGCTGCAAAACTGTATCCTGTATTGTACTGTAACCATCACACACCTGAAGCAACTGAGTCCGGTCGACACTTTTGAGGTGCTTGTTGATGAGGGTAGAAATGGCAGTGTGAAGGCGTAGGAGAGAGTCCACAGTGGCTCCCTCAGTGGCAGACACACATGACTCATATACGGCCTCCAGGTGACCCCAGTCTAGTGTGAGGCCGTGGTTCACACACTTACCACCGCTGCCGCTGCCCTGCTCAGATGATGATACTGCAGAAAAGGGAGGAATGTTAGAGGGAGAACCTCTTTTTGGTAAATTGGAGGGATACTGAATCCTCCAAACTATGTTATGAAACAGATCCCTATTAGCAACAATTCCTCCTTTCACAAACTGGCCGAGGCTTGCCAGATTCGCCAGATGAAATAATTAGACATATTTTTTAAGGGTATACTAATAATTGGCTTAAATTTGAGGCACCAGACACTGATGGAGTTATGTGGATAAATATGCAAGTGCTTCAGATTCACTAGATGATTTCTCATACCTGCCAAATCCACCATTACCCACCTCTGTTAAACTGATGCAGAGATGATGGGAATATGTCATATTACTTTCTTGATCTTTTAACACAAACCATTACTAACTGCCGCCCTGCTCCAATGATAATACTTTAGAGAACTGAGTTGCAGTGTTCACATTATGCTGAAGTATTAATAGAATATTTTCATCCTCCACTACAATATCTATTTCAGATTATAATCTAGTTGAATATTTCCATCCAAGCAAGCCAACTGTGACTTTTTCCCTTTCCAGCTGACAAATTTATCTGCAAAAACATCACACACCACAAAGTTACTTCATGTAAGAAAAACCTTTTTAATACAGACCCACAGAGTCTTCAGTTTCCATTGTTGTGTCCTGAGGTTTATCATTGTGTTCATTCTGTCTGCTACTGCTGGTGGCAACATCAGTAGTTGAGGTGGTGGCTATGGCAGCAGTGGCTGATGTACTGGCTTCACTTTCAACAGCTGCAGTACAAGTTTTGGTTGTGGTGCTTGCTTCACCAGTACCTGTGTTGACCGACTGTGCTGCCAGTTCCTCCGCTGCTGATGTCACCTTCATACTATCATGCGAGTCCTCAGTGCTCAGGTGACCATTGTACACTGACATCTCAGACTCCATCTGAATCTGAAGAAAAAAAGATACCCATTTGATCAACTCCCTGTCAGCTGGTACAAATTGGTGGAAGCTGTTGTGCAAAATTATGGAAATATTATTTCTTGTCATGCAGCTTTAATATTATTCTAACTATCTATAGCTCCAACACCTCGCTCCCTCCAGGAACTCCCACCAAGGGGGTGGCCACAGCAGAAGTCTCTAGTTTTCCATATTCTAGCACTCCCTCCTCACTTTCTCGATCCCCCCCCTCCCCCCTTCACACTTCTCTCTCTCTCACATACTCTTCTACTCTGTTCTGCCATCTAACCAGAGGTCTACCTCTCACACCAGGTCCCAAGATTTCACTATCGTACACCTTCTTTACAAACTCCTCACCTTGCATTCTCTCTACACTTTCAAAACATCTCAGTGTACTACGCTTCACTCTCTCAACCACTCCACATTCAATACCAATTGCCTTCTCACTCATACCACATATTATCATAATCATTATTTTACTTCATGATGTTTCGAACGAATTACCCTGTACATCACTGATTTATAACATAAATATCAAATAATGTCAGTGAGAGATACATGATACTTGGTGAGTCTGATTCCTAAGTCTCTATTGTTTAGTTTTTAATAACAACACTGTGACTGTGTGGCAGTGTTATATTTCTTATTTCATTTACATCCTCTACCATATTTTCATTATGAATAGCACATCATGTATTATACAATATTATATGAACTAATTTATGATAATGTGAACAAATGGTTGGCTCAATACTGTACTAGTGAAGGGGAGGGGCCAGAGAAAGGGGGGCGGGGGTTAAGTCCAACTCCACACCCCTGGATACAAGTATTCATTGTATATTGAGGGTCTACAGTAGACTTAATTTCTCTTAATTAACCAATAACAACCCTTGAGAGAACTGATCAAGAAAAGTTAACCTGATATACACTATACAGTAAATCCAGTATACATACAAATCCCTACCTCTTCCTGAATTTTTTTTGAGGTAACCGGTGTTGGAACTTCCCTGTGGTCCTCTTCATCCACGTTGCATGTAGAGTGAACACTGACATCATCTTCACTCTTCTCCCCGTCCTTCTGTCCTTCCTCCCTGTCCTGTCCTTCCTCCCTGTCCTGTCCTTCCTCCCTGTCCTGTCCTTCCTCCCTGTCCTCTCCCTCCTCCTCCTCAGTTTTGGTTCCTTCATGCTCTGCCTCGGAATCCTTCTTTTCTATGGCATCCTTCTCCACCAGCCGCTTCTTCTTGGGCTGTTTGATCTCTCCACGGGCCCAGGCATTTCTGAACCTCCTCCTTTTTCTTCGGTGGATGTCACCAGTTGATTTGGGCAGCTGAACTGAGGTACAATATGTTGAAAAGTTTTTAAGTCAATGAACTTCATTAAATTATTTTCTATATACAATATAGAGATATCACTAAGGTTACAAATTTCATTTCATCCAATCAATATTAGTATGTGGAGGATCACTTAGGCTCTATTCACACCAGGTGTATACAGCCAATGGCAGTCTATGGAGCAGTTCACTCGTAGACAATGCCGTTCCCAAACCATGGCAGTAGCAAGATCCCGATTCAACATATATAAAAGAGAATAGCAGTGCACACACAGAGCAACAATGCTTCGTGTATACAAGACAGCACAGTACCAACTGTGTAGTGGAACATGCCTTGTGTAAACAGGGTCTTATGGAAGTTGGTTGGTAATATGTTACTATTCAAATAATATCCATTTGTGAATTACATTGAAGCCTGAAGATATCTGTAACTTTATAATGCTATTTAATTGCACAATCTGAGACTAAAGTTGAACAAGAATACAAAATATTTACATCAAGGGAAAATAACTCACCTTTTGATGAAGGCGAGGTGTTTTGCTGGAGCGGTGTGATTGGTTCCGAGGCTCTTCCTGGTTTTAACGGCAAGTCACTCTTTTCCTGCTAAAAAAATAATAAAAAATATATATATATAATATATCATCAGTAACTTTATGCCATACTCTTTTATTTTGCCTACTTTAAAAATTTTAAGAGTTATCCTATATTGGTACCTTGTCTCTTATTGGCTGACGAGAGACTTCTGACCTACGAGTTACGAGCTACATCAAATTAGTGTGAATTATGACAATTATTATAAGGTATAACTCGGAATAAAATTGGTTTCTAATTCCTAGTTTATAGGAGAAATCTATGAATAGTACAGTCCACTAAATCTCCTAGGTCATCCCTTTGCATAATTCTGTTCATGAATGTGAGTATTTAACACCCCACAGTGTAATGGGTAATGAATGTCCATATAGTTTATAGCTCAGCTGCTATGCCAGTCACTGAAAAGTTTAGTGTTATATCATCTCAAACTTTGGCGTCATCTATTTTTTTCTCTTTTTCATTCCAAAATACCCATATGGACCAATCTTTAGTTCTCTGAGTTGAACCATTTAGCCATGCATAGCCTGGCAGATGGATGAATATATACAAGTGCCTTTAAGTCAGAGGGTTAACCTTACCTTATCTTGAATAACGTGTAAGAATTCTGGGACGGCTGGCTTATCATTGTTCTTGTAGCGCTCCTTACGACTATCCCTGATATCACGACACTTCTCCTCAAAGTCAGTGTCCATCTCTGCTTTGATGTAGGCGTAAGCTGTGTCTCGTAAGGTGCAAGCACGGTGGCGGATTATTTTGTCTGGTTGGGAGGCAGAGAATGTTCAAGTAATTACGAAGGAAGTTAAATTTGTTAATTGTTCAATATAAAAACTGTTCCATCCAGGTCCTTTTTTTACAGAGGGTTGTATAGGGAGCTGTAATCCTCTCGATTCTTTTCCATCATATTCAGCTAAAGACGGTTAGTTTGAGGCCTAAAGATCCAAAAATTTTCAGAATCAGCATAAAATTGAATTGGAGAAGTCTATGCTGATCAAGTTTTCTGTGTTTTTGCAGAAAATAATATTTATCAACCAAAATTCATAACTTCTGTTTGCATTGGGTAACTCTAATTTCCAATGGTTGTTGGAATCAGCTTGAAATTCTGCATTAGCAAACTCAGCATCAAATTTATCTTCATCAATACCCCATTTCCCCTTCTTCAAGGGGTGGGGAGGCTCAAGTGCCAAGGGTAGAAAAGGGAAGCAGAAATACAGAAAGTAAGGACAGAGTACCCAGAGAAATAGGTACACAAACAAATCACTCCCCCTTTCAATGCAGATAAAGCTCCCCATTGGGTTGCTCCCTGAATCTTTTCAGCCTGGTTTAAAGAGACTATGAAACACAACTATATATAATCTTAGAGAAAGAAAGATTGCAAGAGGTTAAAAGAAAAATAGGAAAGAGATAAATATACTGTAATATGATACCCTGATCAAACCAGCATCTGCCATCCATACCTTCAGGATTGCGATCAGGGTTGTACTCGAGAGCATTGATACAGATAAGATCAATGTCCCGGAGGAAGTCCTGAGCACATTCATACTGGTGGTGGTCAATCTTGGTCATCATTGTCTCCAGGTCCATGGGCTCCTTGATGATGCTACGGTAGTCTGGCACCTCCTCCTCATCCACTGGCTTTGTGAAGATGTAGAACCTGACACACAACACAAAAACTAATTATGTATGCCTTAAAAAACAGCAGCAATGTAGGATAGGATAATGTGTGCACTGCAACATAAACTCTAATGAAAATACAGTAGGATTGCCTATTGAGCGCCTATTTGGGCGACAGAGCCGCTTGCATATGGGGATATCATTTTGTATGAATACATGTTTATATGGGACAAATTACCTATGGGCAGCCACTGCCTCACACTAACAATTTACATCAATCTTAGATGCCAATATGCAGGGTACAGTACAGTAAATGGTAACTATGATATAATTACGAGTCAAAATACCAGCATAGAAGCACACTAGAAGTGTTCAGGCCATGGCCTTCCTCAGGAGCTCGGGGCTGCTCAGCCAGACAGCTTGAGGAACTTCAACAACAACAACAACTAGAAGTGTGAGATGGGGTTCCAGTCACCCACCGACTCTCACAGACACCACACAATACATACACCCTAACACACAAATGTACAGAGGATAGAAAGATGAATATAATGCTAGATGGTGAAATATTGGAGGAGGTGGAGTGCTTTAAGTATTTGGGGTCAAAGGTGACAGTGGATAGTAAAATAGAGACAGAGGTAAAATCTAGAGTAAATGAGGTAGGAAAGGTGCTAGGAGAAATGAATAGGATGTTTGGCTGTAAGTCACTTAAAATGGATGTAAAGAGGATATTGTACTAAGAGATAGCAGTGCCTACTGCACTGTATAGAGCAGAAACATGGAATATAGGTAAAAGTGAGAAGAGAAGGTTGAATGTAGTAGAGATGAGATGTCTGAGAAGCATGTATGGTGTGACTCGAATGGACAGAGTCAGGAATAAGGAAGTGAGGAGAAGGACAGGTGTAGTGAGAGAGCTAGCAAGCCATGCAGAGCAGAGTGTGTTAAGATGGTTTGGACATATGGAGGGAATGGAAAATAGAAAGGTAAAGAGGATAGGGGGCTCAGATGTGGGAGGTGTAAGGAGGAGAGGAAGGCCACAGAGGAGATTGATAGACACCATGAAAGGAGCTCTGAGTATAAGAGGTATGCCTGTGGAGCAAGGTAGAGTGATTGCACGTGATAGAAACGAGTGAAGGAGGGTGGTGAATGCTTGAGGAGTGGACGCAGTTTCATGGTCCTTGGAGGAGTGGCTTGCATTGTTTGTGGCCCATGGCTGGCTGAAAGCTGGAGGGGGAGTTTGCCCTGTAGTGAAGTGGCAGGGGTAAACCAGCTTTTGCTGTCGGGCCTTGCTATGGATACAAACATGACTGTACCCCTTGTAGTCCCACAAGGAGATGCAGTTGTGTTGTGGGGGGTTCCCTCCTCCAACAGGGATCAGAGGGTTGAGATGTAGTGTGTATGTGTGCGTGGGAGGGGGGAGGAGGGAGTTCTATGTTTGGGCAATTCGTTTCAGAGGGTGTGCAATGTGACAAGGCTACCTCCAGCGTAGAGAGGAAGGCCTGCTATATGTATGTATGTGTATGTATTTAACTTTAGTTCATTCAAGGTTTCCTCTACCATGTTCACATCAAATTAATAACTCCTTGCAATTTTCTTTCTTATTGCAGTATGGTCTTTACTAGTTCTGCAGCCTGTATCATTGGTGTAATGTTCGTTAAAAGAAAACAAAATCATAAGATCTTTTGTTGTCTGTGTTTTGACACTTGCAACAACCATAGAAGGGTTAATTGTAATTTAAACTCTTGGGCAGTGGAGTGCCTTTCTAATTGGGATGAACAAATCAACACACTTAAGGGGAGGGTATAGTTCTGACATTTATGGAGATTATGATTCCTCCAAACTATTCCAGGCAACAGGATACCATTATATATATTTCTTCATCTGGGTCTCTTTCCTGGCATACTTTGAAGGAAAGAAGGTGCTCCAATCTATCAAATGTATACTCTCCCCTTAATGCTTACTAGATACTGGTCAAAATGCACTTGAAATTTCCAAGTGAAGATGGACTAATGACAGAACGAAAAAAAATTGTTTATCTATTTAAATTTTTAGCTCACACTCACGTTCTATTCCTGGCCAGTTTTGCACAGATCTCTCGTAAAAATATCCTCAGTTCCCTCAGTGTTGCTTCCTCTATCTCCTCCAGCTTTCGCACTTCTTTGGAGTTAAGGTTTCGCTGTTCTGGATCTGGGGCCAGTGGCAATTCCTCCAGGGTGCGCTTGGGGTGTCGTACCTACAGAAAGGAAAGAGGCATAGGTATAGTTGCCTCCACTAATAACAATACAACAACTGGTGGGTCAACCAAAATGTGACACCACTGTGTTTATTCATATAACGTACTTATGGTGAATACTTTGGCAGGGTTGAGTGTTGTCCATTCATTTACCATTTTAATGAGTAAGCAAACACAGAAGCTTTACATTTTGCCAAAATACTGGCTGCTGTGATCATTACAAGTGGAGGAAAATATAAGCAGGGTAAAACATTATTACCAATAAATAATGATGTGTTAACTTCTCTCTGATCCATAGGTCTGATGCCTCATCCCCCAGTAGTGTGTGTGTGTGTGTGTGTGTGAGAGGAGGGAGAGAAACATACCTTAGGTTTGGTGAGCATGGTAGAGTAAAATAAAGGCTTGAAGAACTGTCTGCGTTCCTCCTCTTTTGGATCGGTCATTGTCAGTGTTTCATTCAGATAAACACTGAACAGCTGCTGCACCTGAAACCATTACACACACATATATAATTTATATAATGATGTTTGTTAATGGCATGGATGGATAGGAGACAGTTATGTTAGAAGAAATGGCAACTACATCATTATTATTCCATTTATCAATACTGTTAAGGGGGAAGTATAGAAATCTTAAATCTGAAGTGATTCCTCCAAATTATTCCAAGCAACATTATTGTTGTTCCTCTGGTCCTGTTTCCTAGCATGCTTTGGAAGAATCAAGGCACTCTAATGTACTAAAAATCTATTATCCCCCTTGGGCATTGTTTTCTCTCAGGAGTGTCTCCTCATGGGATTGGCCACATCAATGAGTGTTTTTATATTAAGTGCTTCTACATAAAGGGGCCACCCCTCCCCTTGGCCAAAGGAAACTGGTTGGTGGGGTCAATGTATAGTGCTGCAAACACAGATACAGTTACTGATATTCTTGAGTTAAATGTGATAAATGATCAATAAGTATGTATGATGTATGTCTGGGTTGGCCTGATTCCCCATGTGAAAGATTTTTAAAATGCAACCAAAAACCAAATTCACAAAATTCTGTTCCTGTCACCATAAGGGTAGTCACTCTCTGGGAAGGGCTGTCAACCCATACTACCAAACAACATTATAAGTACTATCAAATACAATCATTATTAGAGTACTACAATATCATCATCAAATATATACTTACATCAGAGTCTAACTGATCATAGGGAAGATCTGAGGTTGCAAGTAGGAGAAGTGGGAGTGACGGATCAATGTCCAGCAGGAGGGAGGTGAAGGTGGCGCGCAGAGTGTCCGAAGTAGTACACCACCATTGGTCAATGTGTGGGACGTATACGATACTCGGCAAGCTGCGGCGGGCTTCGTGGAATACCTGTACAAACATGGAACACCTGTGAGCTGTATATATCTGACCTACAAGTCTAATCACATACATTTTTATCAATAAAATAAAATAATCCTTATGTATGCCAAAATAAAACCCTTTCAGCATTTTCAATTTAGGAAGTAATTTTGTCAACACTGGAATCATATGAAAATGTGTGTTGAAGGTCTAATGTCAGCTGGAAAAGAACAATGAATTAATACAAGGTTATACAAATCTATTAAAATTTCTTTCTGTGGTTAGTAAACATTGTCATAACTGACCTGAGCACAAGCCTCCTCTGGTGCACGTGCTGATACAGAGTAAAGTGCGGTGAGGTCCAGTTTGTGTGATGGTAGACGTTCCAACCTGTGAATTAAGGCTGGGGCAAGATGGGTACTCTGGCCCTGAGTCTTGAGGCCAGCCAGGAGTAGCCTTGGTCGGTGGGTGACCAGGTCCCGGTGACAGGGAGACTTGGGGAAGGCTTGGGGGAAGCTCTCAGTCAAAATACTCAGGGCTTGGGCAAGAACTGGCTGTAGGAGTGGCTCCACAAAGAGACTCAAGCGGCGACCCAGGCTGCCTGTTGATCGTTGGCAGGCTGCTACCATTTTCTTCATGGCAAAACGGAAATGGCAAAGCTTGATCTGAAAAACAACAAACACTTGTTTTGGCCCCATGAATAAGACAAATGTTAATACTTAAAACCTACAAACTTTTTCCAGATGTTCTAAGGAGCAACTGAAGCAATTATCTCAAAAATGTACTAAGACCCATTTATTATTAAATTTACATATTATACTCTCAACCCTAGCAGCATGTAAGTAAATATGGGAGGCACGAAGATACAATAAATGGTAATAAATATTGATTGATAACTTTTTGCAGTTATTAGTATGGTACTTAGTGGCACAAACACCAGTTCTCAGTTATAACAAATAGGCACATTTTCTTCTAAATTTCCAGGCAGGGAACTCTTTAATTTATATATACAGAAATAAAGACCTGGACACAGTCAAGTATCAGTCATGGTTGGAATATCTTTATTCCTACAGTATAGAAATACTGTTGCTACCGTATATAATTTTGGGTATTTCCTTAACTAGACATCAATTACCAAAGTATCACTATCACATCTGACAATTCTCAGTGGTAAATTTTCTACACTGACAACCATCTCTGTGTAGAACAATTTTTTTGGGAGATACATAATGTTAAGAGTGTCATATACTGGAGATCAGTAAATAAAAGCCATTATCACTATAATAATGACAGGAAAGCATAGACTGGAAGATGGATTGACCATAATCTAAAGATCGGTCTCTCTGTGGATGTTGGACTACTCTCAGTGTTGATGAGATACTAAAAAGATCAACATATGTGTCATATGTAAACAGGCAAGGAAAGCAGGAGTTCCAACTTTTCCCATCCCAGTACAACATCCACAACATCCACACATATTTCTATGTTTGTTTAATGTCTACAGCTTTGTATATGTTATACTATTCAAGGTAAACTGTACACAAGATTTTAATATTATATAGTAACTAATTGAATAATACTTACTTTAATAGAGTTAACATCAATGAGAAGTTTCTGCTTGGAGTCATAGATCTGTGGGTATTTAAACCTGAGGGCAACAAGAGCAGCCTCAGCACACAAACTTTTCAGATCAGCACCACAATACCCAACAGTGTTTTCAGCCAAATGTCGTAACAAACTTACAGTGGGCCCTGGACTCCACTTCTGGGTGTGGATCTTCAAGATGTGCAGCCGAGACTGTCGAAGAATGTACAAAATATATTAACAATTTTCTCATCACAAACACTTATCATCTATCAAACCATACACTATCTTTGTAACAAATAATCTACTTGTGTCTATACTGATGTTTTATTTCCAAGTAATCAATTAAAGCCATTATAAGTAATCCTTACCCTCACTGAAGGCAGAGAGAAGGGAAATTCTCTATCAAATCGTCCTGGCCTACGTAGAGCTGGATCTATGGCATCAATTCTATTGGTAGCTCCAATGACCACTACTTCTCCCCTTGAGTCCAGACCATCCATGAGGGCCAGAAGTGTTGACACTATGCTGGAGTGGATCTGGTCCTGACGGGATGACCTCACGGGAGCAAGACCATCTATCTCGTCAAAAAAGATGATGGAGGGACGCATCTGGTACGCCTGGCAGATAACCGGTTGGAGAAGTTAATATATTGAATTTTATTTTCTGACAAGAATGAATAGGGTGGTAAGTTATATATAGCAATACAGTAAATTCAATTACTATGTTCTGTTAACATTTCAGAAAACTGATTTCTTAAGAGACAGGAAAAGGCATTGCAAACAATGATTGCATCTGGTAGGCCTGAGATTGATTGATGGGTATTAGGCGCTGCAACATCGAGGTCCTATAGCGCCAGAAAAAGGTGATAGAGAGGTGTGACAGCAAGCAGGAAGGAAATAAAATGAAAAGAGGGATAGTTGAAGAACTGAAAGACGGGAACTATTTAGTCTGATCTCTCACTGGCGACCTTCCTAGCATGGGAAGCCCTCTCTCCCTGATATCGGGGCAGAGCAGGGGCCAGAGCCCCCTCTAGTCTAGCTCACCAGGTCTCAGAGACACACAAGCCCTCCCACCTTGGCAAGGTGGTTCCCGTTAGGCGGGGTAGGCCTGAGAGTATTTGTATTTCTGAAAGCTGTGTAGTTCTGTGCATTGTCATGCAATGGCAAATATACCAGATAGGGTAAGAAACATTCAATACAGATAGTTATTTTGAATATATTCTTACAAATTTCAACAATTGTCTCATGACACTCACCTGATCAAAGAGAAGTCTGAGCTGCCTCTCTGACTCACCAACCCACTTGCTGAGGCAGTCTGCACCTTTACGCATAAAGAAGGCAACTTTTCTCCCACCAACACAACATTCATTGGTCAGAGCCCTTGCCATAAGTGTTTTACCCGTTCCTGTAGAAACATTATTCATATTATAATAATATTCTCATAAGGACTAATTCCATTTCCATTCCAAATCTAACCTAGTAACCTTCAGGATATTACATATTAATGGGGAAGACTTTTTTCATAGATTCTACACCCTGAGGACTCTAAATAACCTGAGTCCTGAATATTATCTACTTTAAATCATCTGCTTTAAAATCATACAAGAGCAATATACAGACACTGAAATACTGTAGGCCTAAAGGCTGTAGAAAGGAACATATCATCTGGTCCCAATGCCCGATGCTCAGGGTATGAAGCTCATACAGTTTATATGGCCGTCGTAACAAGGGGCCCCAGGCATCGGGACCCAAAAATATGTTCTTGTCTACGGCCCAAAATATATCAAAAATTGTCCATCAAACTAACTGCAGTTTTCTACATTTTCCATTCTTATTATATCTTGATATACTCTAATCATGGATTCTTAACAAAATATTAGTTACTATTAATATAATCAATTGATTTTTAAGGGTTCATAAATCAGATGATATGATTGATTGCTTAATATAAGGCACCGCAACAGCGAAATCATATGGCTCCTGAGGTATAAGGTGAAGATGATGATATGAAATGCTGAGGAACCAAGGCAGCAAATTATACAGGTAGAAAGAAATGGTGGGACAACAGCCAAAGGGATGTAATGGAATAGGATAAAAGCAATAATGTAAGAAAGGCAAAGAGAAGAGGCTGGATGGTTCGGACAAATAACACACAGGCAAGCAGTCAAACAAACAACACACCTGGAGGCCCGTAAAAAAGGACTCCTTTGGGTGGGTCAATGTGGAACCTTTGGAAGACTTCTGGGTAGAGCAGTGGGAATATAATCATCTCTTTCAGTGCTTTGATATGGTGTGCCAGGCCTCCCACACCCTTGAAGGTCAGCGTTCGGTCCACAGACATTGGGTCCACATCAGCTAGGCTTGATCCAATCTTTGAGCGGTCCCTATTAAAATTGTCCCATTAGTGTCAGTTTGTCCCTGTTCAGATTCCATTATTTTTCTGTTATTGGTATAATTATATAACCCATCCCTTACTTTCAGGCTGTCCCTGTTTAGAATTTATTATTTTCCACTTATTCCACCACTTTCTTTAATTGGTATATAATTATAACCTCTTCCTTAGTATCAGTTTGTCCCTGTTCAGATTCTATTATTTTACTCTTATTCCACCTTTCCATTTTATCTGATCTGTATACATAGTAATAACTAGTTAATGTTAATTCTTTGAATGTTTATTGCTTCCCAACTATAAGTATGTTCTTTTCACATTAGACTACAGTTGATGACTATTCTTAATTTTTCACTAAAGTAACTATTTCTTACTTAAGTGCTCCAATATGCATGTCATCTGCCGTAAGGTTCATGGGGAGGCACCTGTTGCGTGACTTGGCCATGCTTCGAGCTTTACACTTTTCAAAGTGAGTCTCATCTGAACTGCTGCCACCACTGCTGCTTGACGAGTGATGTGTGGCCTGTACAACAAAACAAACTTATTATTTACTATTTCATATAACCCAGTTTTCCATTTCTAACAGAGGTGATGTGGCTTTCACCATTACAGTACAATACTGTATACAATTCTGATGTAACCACTATTTCCTCATTCCATCCTGATCCTGCACCTCCTCCTTTCCTCTCCCTACCTACATCTTATCCCTTCATTTCTATTCCTACTTCTCCCCACCCATCTACAGTACAACCTTCACTTTATATCTCATATCTATAATAACTTTGCCCCACAATTTGTCATATGTGAAATGAGCACAAGCACGGCTTTCTTAAATGTTAACAAATTACTTTCTTTTTTCTTCTTTTTTTGTCAAATCTAGTGTTTCTTACCCTGCGTTTGTGATGGAAAATGTGCTTCCTGGCTGGGGAGTTGACATAGCGATTATGATGCCGTCGCCTCTGTGGTGAGTTCTCATGGTACTCCAAGTCCCTTGTGGTGTTGTCTGCTCAAACATATTAACATTTAGGCTGGTATCACTAAACTACAGTAGGTTCACTGCAGTACACGTTTCACCTATTGAGCGACAAACCCCCAAATCAGCACCTTTTATTATCTTATAATTATGTGATGTTTCCACTGAGAACATTTTTGTGGCCAAGAGTGGTACAAATCCTCAGTCGTACCCTGAATCAACGTCTAAATCTGGTTTCTGCATGATACTAACCGCTCCCCCAAACCCACGCTACAATCAGCCGCACCCACCAGCCACCTTCTCCCTCTCACTCAGTCAGTCTCCCACTTCCTCACATCCTGTGTAACCCCCTTTCCATTGTCACCAACTTGTAGACTCCAACAAACCAACACTTGCCTTCACCATACCAAAGGAGGGGAGGGTTAGGGTGGCTGGAGTATGGGATGGTCTCGCACAATATGCAAACCTACTGAACTACTTCTAGGAAATTACTCTTTGGTGATTGATTCGTAATATTTTGCAAAATGAACTGAGCAATGAAGAGCCTTTTCTTCAATGTAAAAGTTTAATAATAAGACCCTTACAATCAATGTGCGAGGTCTAACTAACCAGTAACCTATGGACTATAAATGTAAAAGGAAAACTTTGGAATAAAGAAGTAAGATAATAATGATGAGTACAATGGCTCCTTGCACTATAGTGACTATACAGCCCTCATAGCAGTTACTGCTATTATTTAGCCCACAAATTTTCTTGCATATGGTATATACAGTATTATGATCGTGACTAGAGTGCAAATGCATTCTCTTAGTAAAGTTTAGCCAAATAGTTAAATAAACAGCAGAGGTCTCAAAAACAAATCAGAAACTTATTGTAAATGGATGGTATTTAGTCATTGCAAGTCTGTGAAAACAAGTCAACTGTCTAAATTCTGAGTGACGAGCAGTGTTGTAAATTGAAGCATACTTTTTTAAGACAATGAGCCACAAGAGGAAAGATCAGGTACTGTCAACCAGAAAAAGTATATATTTTTTAACACTTTAGGAGATATCACTGGCACTCAAATATATAATTAATTAAGACAATGTTTCATTAGGAAGGTAACAGTGTTGGTAAATCTGGAGTAACTGAATCCTCCATCTATTCCAAGAAACAGGCTACCATTATTTGTGTTCATTTGATTCTATTTCCTGGCATACTTTGGAGAAATCAAGGCACTCTTATGTACCAGAAGCATACTATTGCCTTAAAATCATCCCAACCTTCTGAGTCTTGGAATGGTCGCTTTTCTCTGCAGTTTCGCCTGAGTGAATACCGGGACCTAGTCTGCCCCTCCTCTTCCTCCTCTTCTTCTTCCTCTTCTTTCTCATTGTCACTGTCTTCTGAGGAGGATGAGTCTTTCCTTGAGCTGTCTCCTGGTAAATCATACATGAACCTCTTCACTGGTCGACGTTGTCTCTTTGCTTTGGAATATATGTCCACAAACTGCAATTCAATTTCAAGATCTTACACTAAATCCTCAAAGGAATATATATTAAACATTTCATTCAAGAAAAGACCATTACATTACTGACATTCTTCGTTTATGGCTCAAAGTTTGGAAGAGCATTTGAGGTATATTACAAGGGACAGAATGTAGAATGAAGTGGTGACTGAAAGTACTGTATAATTTTGTATCAAATGTCCATAATATTTATATACTCTGGTTCTGTACAGATAGATATGCATGTATGTATGTATGTATGTATGTGTGTGTGTTTGTGTGTGTGTGTGTGTGTGTGTGTGTGTGTGTGTGTGTGTGTGTGTGTGTGTGTGTGTGTGTGTGTGTGTGTGTGTGTGTGTGTGTGCGTGCGTGCGTGCGTGCGTGCGTGCGTGTGTGTGTGTGTCACTGGAAGTCAAAGACCTAATAACTTCTAATAATACTGATGACAACTCTAGTGTAACTGACCGGACTGATTACCCCAGCCATCAGAGGGTCCCTTGGTGCAATCTTCTTCTTCGTTCTGTTTTTCCTCATGGGCGGTGTAGATTCCTCTTCCTCTTCTGTGTCCTCCAGCTTTTGCCCAGTCTCCTCCAGTGAACTCCGAGTGGTACGACGCCTCTGTGGGATATCCTCTTCGTCGTCATCATCCGCATCTCCTTCACGCTCCTCTTCCTCTTCCTCTTCCTCCCCATTCCTCGTTTGTTCTTCCTCCTCCTCCTCCTCCTCTTCCTCCTCCTCTTCTTCCTCCTCCTCCTCCCTCTTCAGAGTCCTTTCTTCCTTGGACATCCTCTTCTTGGAATGCTGACTTGAATGGTCATCTCTTATTTCCTCTTCTAAGGTTGTGTCTGCATTGGATTCTTCCTTCTTTATACTTCGTGACATTTTCCTTCGATTGCTTTCTTCCTCAATGTGTTTCGGTTCCTCTCTGAAAAAGTATGAAATTCACAGTTCCACAAGGTTTGCTATTCATCACACAATTTTTCATAAACTGTGGATATTATTTCTCTATCAATATACTTTCATATGTATTAAAGCCCAGGTGATCACGAACTCACACACACAAATACCACTAATTGTAACCTTGCACCTATCTGCAGAAAATATAGTGTCTCAACTTCTACAAAGATCCCAGATAAAATTTGGAAGTTGATATAGTACTGTGCTAGTTTTAAAGGTTCATATAGTATACTAAAATAGATCTTTATACTCAAATGTAAACTGAAGCAGTCTTTAATTTTACTTTGCATGCATAAAAAAAAATGCCGTCAAAATCCACTGATCAAACTGCAGATGGTACCAACCTAGTATTCTATCCTAAATTAATTTTATTATCCAGTGATCTTTCATGCGAACAAAGTACATCGGAAATCCAATAAAATATAAATGATGTAAATGAATATATAATAATTATAACAGATGTATAAAACCAATAAAACCACCATCATATGACCAAAACATACAGTACAATCACAGACACAGCTGTTGATCCCAATTTATCTGAAAATTACTACTGCTATAAAATCAAATAACTTTGCTTTTTCTTTGATGAAAAGTTTTCATCAAAGTCAGATAAACTTGTTGTGTCATACACTGCATCGTGGCTCTAAAAAGTATGTGGACTGTATATTTTACCCAAAACAATATGACAAGGGTATAAATATCTGAAACACCACTGAGAGATGATAGGAGTAATATTATTTCTTTCCATAACCATCTGATCAATCTTTCCTGTGAAAATGTACACCAAAATTTTTCCAAATTTCATCACATACTTCAAGCATCCAACATATGAGAGGCAGTCAGGTTTAATCACACTAGCAATCCCTACAATCCAGCTCTAGCCTAACCTGAACCTCCTGGCATGTGGTCGGTGATGTCGTGAAGGCTGTGTAAGGAACTCATGGTCATTCTTGTTAAATCTCCGTTGTCTCCGATGTCGTGTCTCCTGACCTTCATTGTCACGGTACTTGGACCTGTGGGGACAGTGGAGTATACCATTAGCATTCACTGGGCTTGTGGGTGTCAAATGAACCATGTTGTACTGTACAGCAAAATGGAAAAAGGGTACTGATAATGATGACTGTATAGCAGGCCCCCTATATAAGGACACAAAAAAAAGTCAATTGTACTACAGTATTTATAAATACAGTTGTACACATCATCATCTACAGGTAGTTTTTTTTTTTTTATACTGTGACTATGGACATATATTTCATTATGCTCATTACCAAGAATTTGGTTATTACCACCTCACATTAATAGACATACTAAGAATGAGGTAAAAAAATGCATTTTTGCCAGGTTAGAAAAATTACTTTTGGTTCCCTGCCATGAATGTTAAAGGAGAGGAGCAAATTATAATCAAGAGAAAATGTGGTGCTGAAATCTTAACAAAATCACTTACTTGCGAGCTGGTCGTGGCTCCTCAGTCTCTGGCTCTGAGCTGGCCATGATGGAGGGGTAACCACGAAGTCTCTTGGTCCCCACAAGCCATGACTGGTCAAACGAGTTAAACTTCCTCCTCCTTGAACTGCGTCGCAGTCCTGAACAACCAGCCAAGCAATCAAACAAACACACGTATGCACACCAGACAACACACACACACACACACACACAAGTGGGATAAAAATATTTTAGATCATTGGTGTCATTAATCTTACTTAATGGGGTAAAATGTATTATTAGTGAATATATTATATAGATGACGAACTCCTGATTCTCCAACACCACAGTCCTGCCCAACCTGACAAAATATACTCATGTTTTTTATATACAGTACGCGCAAAAAGTTAAGGTCATGGCCGATAAACAATGTCAACAAGATTTGCTTTTCATGTAATAGTAATGTAATTATAATAATAAAAAATTTCCTCTCAAATTAGTAGCCTGTAGTGTTTCCTTTACACTCTTTGCACCTTTGCAGCCTTCTAGGAATACTCATGGCCAGATTCTGGAGAAGTGAAGGTGGAAATGTATCCCAAAGTACAAGAAAATGGACTTATAAAAGGAAATTATCCTGGTCAATACAACAATGCAAAAATAAACTGACAAAATACCCATTACCATGGGTATATTTACATATCTATCTATAGAAAGTGTAAAGGTGATTATAAATGGCCTGATGATATCTATTCTACTACCTGTACTTTAAGTATGATTCATATTAGATTACACCCTACTGTTAACTCTGTTATGTTGATTCATAAAAAGAATGCTTAAGTACTGTATTTACTGAATTTTTTCTGTGTAAATCTGTAAATGGTGACCCCCCCAGTTGTGAACCTTGATAAAATGGGTGGAAAATTAGTTGGTTAGTATCTACTGTTAACACATCACACAACACTACTACTACTGCTACTACTACTACAGTACTACAACTACAAAAAAAAAAGTATCAAAAATACATTGCCACAAAATAACCTAGGATTTTTTTGTCATTGGGAAATAAGCAAGGGCTTAGAAATATGATATGAAATGCTGAAGGGGGCAAAATTACATCGGAAACTGGCTGCTACAAATGCTTACCAACCAAACACACCACCTATAATGAGGATACATCCTTATTGCTTGGCACAGCTTGGGGGGGAATTCAGTAGCTTGTTATCTGCCACAATATCTTTGCCCCAATTAGATACACCATGCCATCCTCTCAGAGACATTATATAATGTATATGTATCAGTAACAAAGCTATAAAGTATGAAAATATAATAATGCATCACACTAAGTTCGTCACTTCATGGGATAAGCTTTAAATCATCAGATATGCATTCATCACAAATGGCAGGTCACATTTTAGAAGCAGCAATGATATAATCATATGCATCACAGATCATTGGTAACCTTTTGGCATAACTCAAGAGTTGCATCTCCAAATGCAATGTTTAACAAATACTTTCAAAATCTCAGCTGATATCAAAGTAAAATATAACATACCTGGTAACACTTTAAATCTGCAGTACAAACCTGTGTTCTTTGTCAAGTATGAACTAATAACATAAAATTACTCACTGCTGTAATTGATTTTTTAGAAGTGTCCCTTTTATAACTGCATTTCACTAATATAAGTGAGTAGATAACCGAGTTTTGGCAAAATGATATGATGTTTCCAGGGGTAATGAGCTATCTGGTATACAATCAAGGCTACACTCCAGCACAAGGTTCATTACTGTTACAATCATAACTTTTATAGATCTTGAAATTCACAATCATGGGAGTGTAGGATGCTAAGGAAAATCCCATTTGGCTTCAAAACAAGTGTATTATTCTAGAAGAGAAGCACAATATTTCAACCAGGCTTGGACCTTTTTTACGTACACTGAGGGTCAATAACTCCGTCCTTATCTTGAGACATAACATGAATCTCCACCATCCAAGCATCCCACTCCTCCCAAATTACTTCAATTGGTAGAGATACATTTTGTGTGTCTGCTCAGGACACAATTATTGACCCCTAGTTCCCCATACTGTAATGACGAGTAGGCAATGGTTACAACAGACTGTATGAGGCGTCAAATTACTTCCACTCCTTCCCTTCCCTCCCACTTCTTTCTACAAAATCTTTCCTACCTTTTCTCCCTAACTTTTCCTATCTCTCCCTCTTCCCCACCCATTTCCTCCCTTCCTTCTCCACCCCTCTGGCGACTTCCTACTCTGCCTCACACACAATTATGTCATAAAAACCTACTTTTCATTATAGTACCCCTCCTCTAGAATATAATACACCTCTTTTGAAGTTATGTGGGTTTTCCTTACAACTTCTCAGTTGTATGCTTATACAAACTGTTAAGCAGTCTACAACATCAGCCTTTACAATTTTGTCTACAAGTCTTGTCAGGGGCTTCAATATTTTGGATAACGTTTGGATAACACTCATGACTAAACATATAAACACTGGAACTCAACACTATCATAGCATACTACTACTAGTATCTTTGTATTTACTCCCATGTCTAAAAAATGAAAGTTTTAGAATCAAGGTTGAAGAATGCCATGACAGCAGCAACAATGGAGAGTTCCTCAGGGTAGTCATACTATACAATGAGAGAGGGGTTTACTACAGACTGGTATTACTTGGTAATAGAAGACTGTAATAAATAAAATCTTGCAACCTTATCTTGCAGAGTGCTGTCAGGTTAACGCTCTCATTCCCGGAGATTCGGTGAATAATCCAACTAATTGTTCCCTGATGACACTGGTTGCATCCAATTGAAACCAACTACTTGTTTCCCTGTCCACACTATCAGACAATGCCTGACGGCCAAACACTGTTACAAAAACACATACATTTGGTATGTGGGTGACGGGCACTAGCACAGATGCCATTGTAAGCCGGGAAACCAAGACTAAACCATTGAAATACCCTTGCTTGCTAATATAATGGATGAATAACATGTCTACTAAACAACAGTGATCAACACAAGTACCCCTTCCATTAACACCCTCAGCATCATCAACTGGCCTGTTAACACTATTGTACACAAGTGAAATGCCAATCATTGGAAACCTGCCTACCACCTACTGGCTATTGCCCGACATGAACTGGGCATTGTGAACATCATGGGCATGTCAGACAGACATTGCCCAGTGTGAGCTCAGCCTCCCCTGTGGGAACGACTGTACTACCCCTTGTACAAATACTAAAGAAATGAGAGAAATATGTTCAGCGGGCAGTGCCTGACCTTATGATATTTATATCGTATACCATATAAAAACCTTCCTATTTGCGATAGAATTATAATATTTTCCCAAAATTCACAGTATATAAATGATCTACATCTTTCAACAAGCAAAGATAAAATGTTATACATTATTGCAAATTCCATGTTAAATATAAAATGTGAATGATATAATATTTTAATTCTGTAGGAGGATTATTTATTTATAAATAAATAATATGCATTTATTTTATAATGATACAAGTACTATATTAGAGCAAGGGAAAAAGTTATATGGAAGCATTTTTTGATATTGCACACATTTTGTACTGCCTGAAGTCGGGTCTTTCAGTATTCAGAAGTTGTTGTCATCAGGGAACGAGATGGTTAATTACTACACAAGAACAAGAATCGTCCTGAATATTTGCTAGTTGTCCTTTTACCACAGAGATACCATGTACTGTAATATGCAGTTACAAAAGTTTATTACAGAGTAGCAAATGAATATATCACTTGGTTATGTATTTCCCTTTATGGAGGGAGGGGGGATATTAATTATTATTATATTCACTACTTTGTGCAATGTTGTACAGCACTGGGGATGTGAGGCTAAAATAACACTTCATCGGCAAGAAGGATATTACAAAACTTTGCTTCTTCAACCTTGGATTCAATTTCTGTTTAGTCATGTGAAGCAAAGAAACAAAGGATGGTGATGGTACAGCAGTCATAACACGAGCATTACCCTGGGTACTGATGTCAGCAGGGGCGTGCCATTCATCAGTGTTGTCTTCAGAGGTTGACGAGGAAACTTCCCCTCCCGGCTCAGAGGCAGACAAATCTGTGACGTCATCCCAGGGGTTAGCAAATTAAGCGCCGTCACGAACATGAATTTGTGCTACAGTTTGGGTGAACGATGCTCCTTGACCCCTTCAGTGGTAACTCCATAACCCATATAAATCACTCATTACTGTATAGTAAATGCATTTAATCACCCAAAATTCATCTGGTTATTGCAAAAGTATTAAACACAGGAATTTTAACCCTAATGAATGGCTAATATGCTCCTGCGTTGTTTGAACTAATAAACTACTTTTTCTTGCAGGCACTAATGGCATTCAAAGTAAAAATTATTTCAGTTACCATAAACAATATATGAATTAGATAACACATGGTACAGAATTTGAAGTACTGTATTACCATACTTCTATTGATATTCTATAGGACACCTGAGAGAAAAATTGGGATGCAAGGTCACTTCATCAATCTTTATATGTATAGTACTGCACTCTTTCATATTTTATTCTGCTGAATAAAATTCTTATCATCATTGATTTTGCAAATCGCACATGGTAATTTTATACTGTATATAGTATAGCTGTACAGCATTAAATCTTAAAGGACAGGTGTCCTCACGTGTTAATACGCCCCTTTTCACAAGAGCGTTAGAACCGAGGTATTTTCCCATGTTCTATGGAGGAATAACAAAAACTCCCAATTACCCTTTGTCATATTGTTCCCACAACTCTGTCTTATGTCCAACACTGGTAACAATAATATGAGTGTGTCACAATATACTTATGCCTATCCTTTTAGGGGTTAAATAATTTTAATATAAAACGTTTTTTTTTTACGAATACATGTACTGTACTTTGCTATTAATATTTTGAATTAGGATTCTTTGGCATTCATAAATTTTAGAGGGCTTTGGCATCTATAACACACCTCCTTGACACTATCTCTGGATATCTTCTTACTATTTCCAATATTGATAAGAAATTAGAATGGTAACTCCAATTGAACAATTGGGTAATGTGTACTTGAAGAAGCTGAAAATCATCTTCCTAGGCTGTACTACAAATTCATGGAAATGACTGCACCTCTACAGCATCACTATTGTAAACAAAGCACCTGGAAAGCCAGCCAACCTGCCTCATACAAGCATACCAAAGGCGTGCAGGGATTTTGCTTGATCATCACCCATGCAAATAATGTCACCAGCAAGTACAAAGGCATACTTTTCAATACCCTGGCCACTGCTGAGTAGTGAGTGACAGTGCGTGGCTACCGAATTTATAATGCAGAAAAACTAATGAGCTACACCAGGGACATTCAACTAGTGCCCCATAGGCAGTATTTGTATGGCACCATAATTGCATTTAAGATACCAATTTTATAAATTAATTACTGATTTTTCATAATTTTTCCTGGATAGAAAAGGAAAGCATGAAAAGTAAATAATAAGCAAAATAACCCAAGAGAGAAAAGTTGGTGGTGCAATGAAGCACTGGTTAGAACTAGATTATTCAGTACAGAGGCTACAAAAAAAGTGCATGGATGAGGGTTAATACCCACAACATAGCATCATATAGTTGTGAAACTTTCATGTGGCATGAATATGAGGAATTTAACCCCTAAAGACCTATCACTGCCTTAAGGCGTCAAAAAAAATTTTGGCCTCAAAACAAAGTGACGCCTTAATTTAATATTTCATAAATAACAGCATGGGCTACATATAGCCACAGCAGTGCTACCAAAGGTTAGATCTGGCCTTGGACTATTGTAATTGGTTGAGACTGGCTGACTCCCCCCCCTTTTGGTGGAGAATAGGAGTAGCCAAAGTACATCTACACTCACTCAGTGTTATCTGAGCCAATACTATCACTCGTGGGTAGGGGAGGAAGGGAGAGGGAGAGCCCTAGCTCTTATCAGCGATTGGATACAAGTTTAACACACTCACACACTACCATACATTGTGCATGCATGCGCTAGCGTTATCACAGGTACGCACAGTTGTATGCAAAAATAAATTGTACGTTGCCTTTTCTGTCTATTTCAGTGCATTTATATACTCGTTTTACAAACACAAGTACACATCGAGGTACACATACTCTTGCATCTACGCATTATAAACATGCGTAACACATGCGTATGCCCTCGTATGTTATTTGGGGGGGTAACTGTCATGTGCTGCTGTACTCTAACCAGTGGAGATAGAAGACTTTTGTTTGCATATTCTGGTGTGTAAAATAAAGCTCTACAACCTGTAAGACCAAAACTAACCTTGAGTAACTTAAAAAATCAGGTGGTTTTTGCGGCTGGGGGTGAAGGCTATGGCCAGGAATTGCGGTCTTTAGGGGTTAAGATTAAGAGCAGTAGAGATGGATGAAATGCCGAGAAGTGTTTAGAGTCCGAATAAATGACAGTGAGAAATAATGTCCATGAAAATCATTTGACTGAAAACAGGTTATGAAATGATTCTGATATAGTAAGGGCATGTAGAAAGAATGGATGATAAATGAGTATTCGAGAAGGTGAGCGAGTGATTTTGAGAGGCAAGAATGAAAAGGGAAAGACTAAGGAGAAGCTGGCATCGTATGGCGAATTAATTTTTAAGAATGGATGAAGCAAAAAAAAACTATGCATTACAGGCAAGAGTGGAAGATATTTGCTTGAGGAGCTTAAAATTTTGTGGAATCGAATGTAGAAGTGGATGAATGTGACCCATTTTACTGGGCATTGTCTTTCTTTTTTCTGCATTTTGCTACTTCTGCCTTTGGAGTCCCTCATCCGTTCAAAACAAACATTGGGTTATATGCTTGATGATCGAATTTCTTCCTTCACAACAGCCTTCCTAGTCCCTTCCTTCCCAGTGTGGGCCATACAAAATAAAGGCATAAAAGAGACAATATTGGTAACCAGTACAAAAGCTCTAAAGACACAACAAGGAGCCATCGTACTGGTTGTTATCACTACACACTCTTGTGACCTTTCTAGCACATGTACACCAGTAAAATATTATTTGCCACCATTTGCTCTAATATTCTTCACAACGATCACTATTACAGACAGTGTCAATACGAGGTTCAAAATGCTTCGTGTGTTGTGGCATATTGCATTGTATAGTAAGGGTGCCAAATAATTTTTCATAGGTACCGGTACCTAATTGGTTAATAACCAACTCAATAGTATACAGTATTCAGCAATATTTTGTACATGAAGATTTTGAAATACAATATTTGAGTGGAATACTGACAACCTTTGGTGGTGACAATCAATCACATCAAACAGAGCTAAAGTAAATACCAGTACCCAATTTTAAAAAGCTCAGTTATAGCCAGTACAAAATTACAGCTCTATGGGTAGTACAATATGTATGCATGCAAACCACTTTATACATGAGGTTTGAGGGGATTATATTTTGTCAACAAATTACCCCCTAAAAATTCGTCGCTGTAACGGACTATCGGCTTTAACGGACACCCTCCCCTATTAGTCCGTTAAATTGAGGTTCAACTGTATATACATATGTGTGCACGCTAACAGGAAAAAATTGAGAGTGGAAATGGGAATATTCTGGTATATAAAAAGAAAGGGAAAGAAAGGGATTTGTAGTTCTGCACCAAACCACTGTACAGTAAAAGTCCTATAATCCTAATTGCAGGGGACTGAAGCTCATTCGGACTATTGGTTGGACCTCCAAATTCAGATATGGAAAAAGAAACACAAATTATAGGATTACAGTAAACCCTCGTTATTTCGGATCAATTTAGGGGAGGCACTTGACGAGTTATCAGGAGATCCAAGATATCCGAGGGCTTAAATTTGATGCTTACGACTGTCTGCCTGCACACCCGCTCTCAAAACTATGTGTGCTTTCACTCGTATCTCTGGTTCCCATAGACAACTAATGAGTAAAAATAATTCTAAACTTGAGCCCAAAGTATGGAAAATGAATGTTTTTAAAGGTTGTTCATTCTAAAAGAGTAGGCCTAATAGCGTGTATAGTGAGTGAGGAGTTGACAAGTTCTGTTTACACCAATAATTCATGAGTTTCTACTCATACAAATATATTTCCTCAGTTTATATTAATTATTCTTTGAAATTTTCTCATTTAATCACTTGCACTTTTCACCATATCAAAGGTCTGTACCGGGATATTGTTAAAAGTATGAAAAATGCCTGTATTGAGAAGTTGATCACTATAAAGGGGTTAGGTTCTTTAGTATATATTAATTAATTTTGTAATATTCTTTAAAAAATCACTTCCACTTAATATTAATTTCCGCACAGGTACGCCTTCACCCCTCCAATTCAAGAGCCAAATTTTTTACCCGGCGTATAAGACAACCCTCGATTTTCAGAGCACTTTCTATGGCTTCAAAAGTCGTCTTATACGCCAGCATATACGGTACATACCTAATATAGGGACAAAACAAACAGTACGATGATGGATACTTAAATTGCCTTGAAAATCTGACATCCACAGGTTTCTGCCATTTTAATTATTCATGGTCATAATAGTTTTTCCTAGAATGTTAAATCCACCAAGATTTACAAGATTTACTGACTAGTCTAAAATGGCAGTGCTTCCAATAATGTAATAACTAACGAGTAACATTTTAGAATCTTTATCCTTGACATTTTCACCAACATATTAAAATATATTCATTGCCTGCTCTTATCAATTCTGTAAGTCTTATAGCTTTGTTACCAATTTTCAGATCACCAGCAATATCAAGGTTTTGTGATACAAACCATTACACATATTTATGTGTTCACACACAAAAGTTAAGCCACTACAGTATCAATCATATCAAAGTTACATAACACACACCATTACAAGTATTATTAATATTACACTCATAAATATACATATCAAATACCCAACCAAGCAGATCCCAATGACACTCCTTCAGCAAAACTTTAGCTGCATACTCTATCATCACTCAAACCACAGGGGCACATCAACATTCATAAAGGAACAACATCCTCCCTAATGTGTTTCAACTCAATGAACATTTGCTAATCAATTACTTCTTTAAAGAACAATCTGAACTAAAATATCTTCCTGTCATCTGTTTTAGTCAAGACTTTTTCTCCAGGAAGATAGAAGGTGGTATTACTTAGCTTACTCTTTGAGGAAAAGGTGCTTTGTCGCTTGATTTGCATTGCAAAATAATAGAAATGAGCAACAAAAAGAACTTTTCATTGAAGAGTAAGTTCATAATAACACCATGAGTATAACAGGTTAGGGTTAATTACAGCATTAAAGTTCTGTTGATGGAGCTGTAAAATCATGATGACAGTGGCAGCTGTGTTCCTGTGATCCATTCATATGAACCGTATATAACTTAAGTTACTTGTGATGTTATCAACAAATTAGATGTCATAAATCATTAAAAAAATAGCAGTAATCAGATTCCATCAGTTTAAGTATTATAATTTTATTGTGGTACAACTTGGAGGAGGCATTAAGCAAAAATTCAGTGACAACATCATAGGTAACTCAACACAGGATAATAGAGAAGCAGAGGCAAAACATCGATCAGGATAAAGGACAACAGGACATAATAATACAGATACTGCTGATTACCAATGTATAAATGTGTAATAAAGTAACTAAATGACAACTAGCGGTACGAGATTAAGAAGGGGAGACCAGTTCCAGTACTGCCAATTACCAAAATGAAGTAAAAAAGAAAAAATACAAATAAATAAATAATTATCTAACTAAATGAGGAATAGTGGGAAGAGGCAAAACCAGTTAGGGGAAGACCAGAATTGGATGGAGGATAGGAGACTTAACCAGGGAGACAGGATAAACTTGAGGGTTATAGTGAAGAGTATTTGCACTGGTTGCTTGATTCAAGTAGATATCCACAGCATATATTTATTTACACATGATTCTAACTTTCCTTTGATTGACTTTTTAGTTTGGTGTTGAATCAGTTTATTACTAAATAATACAGTGGGCATTAATTATCATCCAAGGAAAAGAAAAACACACTACCGGTTGAAAAACAGAGAGACTCGGGGAGATGTCTAACCTTCCTGCATATGATCAATGGATGGGTGACAACTTCCAACATATATATTTGCTTTATACTATAGCTGGGGTATGAGTAATCATCACCAGAGACTGAGATGTAGCATGGCTTATATTTGTACTGATACTCTTACCATACACAATTGCTGGCTGGCAGCTTCAAGCCCATCTTAGTAAGCCTTTACGATATTGGCTGTGGACATTTACATCCAAAAGAAGCTATAACAAGTTAAACATACAATCAGGCAGAAAATAAAAAGATAAGAGATGGCAATTACTTAAGGTACTATCTAACCTTCCTGTATATGATCATTGGTTCCATCATCATCGCCATTCATGACGAACTTGGTGTTGCAGGCAGCCTTGGCTGCTCGGCTGCGACGGGATGGATGGAATATCATACTGTCTTCCCCCTCAATATCTCCCTCCATATCCTTCTCTCGTTTCCGTGGCGACGTTACCACACTCGGGGCTATGGCAAGGCAAAGTCTGGCATTAGCATTTTATTATTATTTTTGCAATTCCTTGTTTACTGGCAACACTGTACACTGTAATATTCTACCACCACTGTTTGCAGAAATTATCACCTACAGCAGATTAAATTGTTAATGTCTTACAGACTTGTTAAGCAATGTACAGTATATTCTTGGGTTTAAATTATGAGTGTTCAGATATTATGAATGATGTTAAGTGTTTCATTGTTACTAGCTCTCTCTAACCAGGCAGATGGACTTGAACATCAGTGTGTGAGGTTTGTTGTACAGCTAGACACCAGTGCAAAATGAGACCACAAAATAATTCCAAATATGTCTCTAAAATGCATACTGCTTTTGAATTATGGATTACAATATGCAAAGAGATTCCTGATAACCCCTTTTCCATTGAACAAATTTTCTAAGCAAAATACTGTATAGGAATTTTCTAAAGAATATTTATGCATGAAAGATTTTTTTCCCTCTCTTTCCTTTTTTATAAGATTTTGTGCATTTCACTCAGGGTCATGGAAAGGAAAAGTTAGAAATTAACTTTGAGTTTGAAATTTATGATTACAAGACAAAACACTTGGCATTTTAATTGTCATTCAAGTCCTACTTTTGTTTTTATTGGCATCATATTATTGTTACTGTACCACAAAAGTATATGGGAAACAATGGTACAGTTGTGGAAAGGTGTTCCTGTATCTCCTTTCCTACCTTACTACCCTACCACTGAGACCAAATGTAGCAGCAATGCAGTAGTGGTGCACATCACCACTCACATCCGTCTTTACAGAGTGAAAATGTCTTCACTCATACAGACATTCACCACTATACTCAAACCAGAATGTACATACTGAGCTCTCGGGAGGGGATGAGGATTAAGAGCGGCGTTGCCAAATCATCACCAAAACATACCCACATGGTATCCACATGGAGCAACTGATTTAGAGGGATGTAATAGGAAATATCTATTTACATTATAAATAATTTCCTTAGCTTGGCTGTGGAGAACACCAACGTGCTTGGGAGATATGTGGTTCATAGTGGTTGGTGCGTGAATGACCAGATGATATGTATGAGTACACGTGTCCTTGACCCGCCATTAACCCTTTGTCACAGGAGATGTGGCAGCATGTACAAAATAACAAGTCACATGTAGTATAGAGTTGTTGTAAATATACTTACAATAAACCTAACTCGTCATTATAAATACTTCTTTTTAACGTTGTATTATATATCGAATACTTAGTTAGAGCTACTACCAATTGGCTTATGCATTAAAATTTTAACAGTATGGGTTTGTTTTGGTGATGATTTGGCAACGCCGCTCTTAATCCAGACCCCACCAGAGAGCTCAGTACATTCTGGTTTGAGTATAATGCAACACTGCCACATTTGGTCTAGGGGTAGGGTAGCGAGATTCCAGATACAGAAACTGTATCAGGAACTCCTTTCCACACCTGTACATGTAAAGAATCTCACAATACAGACAATACCATAATTATCATAGTTTGGGAGAAATTGTGATACAGGAATGGTAGTCTATCAGTACCTTATTATATTTGTTATATCACCAGTGTTAATGAAGATATCATATTAATACAATAATTTAATATAATGTAACGTAAATAAGAGAATTTACTTGATTAATCGACCTGACTCCAGTGACAGTTCCTGCATAAAAGTATGCCATTGCTTCTGTATTGCTGCAAACTTTGTTTATATATAGATATATTCTTAGTACTTTAAATACCAGCTATGCACACCCAGACACAAATTCCATTATACCTGTACATCATCAATAAACTTAGACAGGTATTAAATTAATCTTGAGGCAGCGTGGATTTTAAAGGTTGCACGCATAATCAGTATACTATGTAACATTACAGAAATATTAATAATTTTCTCCTTTTCCAGTGTACAGTACCAGATGTATTTGGTAAATACTGATATATAGAGCAAGAGGTGAGATCATTACATTCTAGTACCAGGCTCCTTATTTAAGTAGAATTAAGTTTCAGATAATAGGCTAATTCACTGAAGAAAAAAAAAAATGCATAAGAATTATTTTTTAGATCTTTGAGTACAGTATAGTATATAAATTCAGGTTAGGGAGCTGATAACATCTAGACAAAAAAAAAGGGAAATTATCTTTACAAAAAACTGAATGGATGCAATATGGAACCTATATCTGACTGTACCACATCCAAATTTATTTAACAGGATAGTACAGTGTTGGTAAATCTTGAGTAAACTATTTCTACACACTATTCTGAGCAACAGAGACAACATTATTTTTGTTAATCTGCTCCTGTTTCCAGGTAACTTGAGAGGCATCAAGGCACTCTTAACATACCAAAAGTGTAATACCCCCTTAAAAGGAAATGCTTTGCATCAGAGGCTGCATGTAAGGAATGTCCTTGGGAAGATGATGAAAATGATCAATACAGAGACTCCATAATTATAGTATCTATGAAGTTTCTGGTCTAGTCACTTATCTCTATTGCCTAAGGGTATTATCATGAAACAACTACTATGAGGAAAAGGCTCTTCATTACTGCTTAATTTGTATTACTGCATTTTACATATAAATTGATCGACAAAGAGCCTTTTCCTTGAAGTAACAGTTTAATAATAAGACCCAAAGTCACATGAGTGAGTTATCATGCATAAGACCCCTCATTCTATACTCAGTCAGCCTCAATTATAAACAAGTGATGGGTATAGATGAGAGCACTGGGAATACACATGAGCATATAAACACAAAAATACTTAATATAGCCAATATTTTAATTATTTATCCACTCAAAAATGCAGTTCCGATTTTAAATAAACTAAATTATGATAAGACAAAAAAAAAAAAAAAAAATGCTTGTTCTTCATAATATCATAAATAATAAATACTGTACCAGATACCTCATGAGGTCCAGGACAAAGATAGGCCAAATATTTTATATCTTAATTATCAAAAAGCCAATTTCATAACCCAATGTTGTATTACGCAAGTAATAAATACCTTAACAGAAATAAATTACCAATTATAACAGTGAGAACAAGTCTCAAGTCCTACACCACAATTTCTAATAATGGATTCCTTTTCACCACCAAACAAACCTCACTGCAGAACTTAGAGGAATACATAATTAAGACTGGGAAACAAAAACCAACCATACTGATACATTAGCAAAGAAATGTTACTCTTCAAGTGTTGATTGGTTCAAGCAGCACTCATCCTGTACATTTAAACTAGTCCAGTTCCCAAGAACACTAGAGCTTTAACTTCCAATAGAGAGCAAAATTAATCAAGTATGACCTAACAATTGCCAATCATAATCATTATTTTTCTTTAATCAGAAATTTCAATTTGATCCAAATCAGGAGTATTGCTTAAAAAATAAACTCTAAAACCAATGGAGTATTATTAATGCTTCTTATTGTTAATTTAGGAATTTTGGTGCTCTGTCAGATTAAACACATTGCACACAGTACTTCACCCTGTTGCAGAAAGTAGTAGAAGTGAACTAATACATCTAGACATTCTCTTGGGAAGACTGTACTTCTCTTTGGTGTTTACACATTAATTTGACCATGGAAGCCCCAACCCTACATGGCTGAAGTGACTTTTAAACTCTGCCCTCCTCCTGGCTAAACAACTGTTCTATAAAGGTACTACAGTACGCACACTCTAATATCTTTACAGAATTACAGGCTAAAAATTCCTCCGATTTATGCTGAGAAACACTCTCACAGTATAGGTACTACTTTGAGGCATAATTATTTCAACTTATGGAAGAATTTGCATCCCCTTTGTCAGAAGAAGGGTAGGGCTTATGGACCAAGATGATGTGCAAAGATTACAATATAATACACAGAAAACCGCTCACAGCCTATCTCACAAATAATACTGTCCACTTATGATGTAAGATTCTAATTAGTCACTCTGAAGTCAAGTACAGTAGCCAATGAATCTAGTTCTATACAGTATTTACATTCTTAAGCAAAATTTTATCAATATTCATAAGAGACACTGGGTAGGCACAAAACAGCCTTGTGTGACATGACAACAATGTGGGGGAAGATGTAACAAAATTACAGTATTTTCACTCATGGTTCTTCGGTATATCATGTAGAAAATTAACTATAGTCAAACTAAGTGTGGAAGCAGTCACAGGCGGTGGCTGTTGATTAATGCTGATATGCCAATTATCAAAATCATTAATAGCAAATTTTTACACATCAGGCTAATAACTATTCTACATTAGCTTTAAATACTCCTTATACAATACATTTGTTAAAATTAGTATATGGTGTAAATTATTCATTTATCGTTAAGGATGTAGACAATGACTGTATATACAACATTTGGCAAGCCTGCCCAGGCCATGCTGCCTATGTGAACCTGAGGTAGGATTAAGGTGTGGTATTATCAAATGAGGGACTGTGTGGGTCAGACTGAGTCATGCATCCACAATGGAAAGAACATATCCAAGGCGCTATCGTGTTCTTCACAGTCAAGCAATGGAAATTATTTTTACGTAAATCATTATTTTCTTGGAGAAGGTCAACCATAGACCCATATTAAATCCCATTAAAGGCAATAAATACACCGCACAAGCTACCAATGTGTCTCAAGTGACAGTGACCTAAATATGCTCCAAACTGAATAAGGTTTACGATATTATGGAGGCACCAGAAAAGCCAGTGCACTCAAACAGTTACTAATATTGATGATTTTGATAAGAGTTTACTATGGAGGACCATCCTTGAGTTTTACAAAAGAAAATAATTTCCTACACTCTACAAAATCAAGGAAGAGCTCAACGAAAACATTTAAAATTAATGGTTGCCTGGAGTCTTTTTGAAAAACTGTGCTCCAAATTTATTTTAAATTTTCAAAGATATATGTGAGAAAATTTTTGATGGAGAGAAGTGATGCTCTTGATGCCCAGACAAAGTTTTTGCAAATGATGCAATGCCACAGGCAATCATGCCAGAGTCATATTTATCTGGATGAAACCTGGCTAAATCAGATTTATAACATACTAAAATGTTGGATCAACACTGTGTCCCCAAAAGCTACGATAATAAAGGTGCCCACTGGAAAAGGAAGTCGGTTAATAATTCTCCACGCAGGTACCAAGCACGGTTTTATCAACAACGCTGAGCTAATTTTCCTAACAAAAAACATCTGTGATTACCATAACCAGATGACATCTGCAGTGTTTAAGAACTAGTTTAGGAATCAGTTACTTCCAAACATTTCACCTAACTCCATGATCGACATGGCAAACGCTTCCTACCACTCAGTAAAGTTGAAAAACTTCCAAACTCCTCATGGAAAAAGCATATTAAGTCACCTGCCCCACCCGGGCCAGCTTCCACACTTGGTTTGATTATGGTTTCCATTTCTTTACATAGATGAAATAAAAGGACAATGCATATACAACCCCAGAATGGCAGTGTTAATAACTATTGATAAGACAGATGTAGTTATATTAAAATCCTATACATAAACTGCCAATTAATTTAAAGATTTATCACCCTTATTAAGTTAAAAAGACAATTTGAATCGTTCAGTGAAAAACTGGTCTTGCTATGACTGAGATGGGAAAGCAAGAGTCTATGGATGGATTAAGTCTGAGGCTTTTCTTCCATGCCACCCAATTGTTTAACAGTTCCCAGGAGGAAACAAGCCATCAGTGACAATTACTATACTGATTTCTAACCTGCTTTGTTTTGATGTTTCTATTCTAAATAAAATAATAAAGAAAGAAATAATTATAAAATAGTTTTTTATGGCCATCATTAGCCAAAATCTTAAACAAAAAAGTAATCAATGAATACCAGTAGCCGATTGAATATTTGGTAAGCAAGCATTGGGAATCTTGCACTAGAGTTCAGATTTCTATACAAGTGGATACACACTACAGTAAGATCTCGCATCTAACGTGTTTCAATCTAACGAATTCGTATCTAACGACGTTTTGGACATCTACCTATATTCTCATCTAACGAGTATAGTTTCAAATCTAACGAAAAAATCCTAAGTGAACAGCGAAAAATCCCAAACAAACAGCCACTCCCGACTCCCTCCCTATAACAGAGAAATTTCCCTGCACCTGGCAACACTGCTCCCACTTCCTGCCTACACGCCTCAGAGACGCTTGCCGCCTCAGTCCTAGTGTTATCACCCTTATGGTCAGGTGCGTAGTGGTGATGTTATTCTTTGTGGTGGTGGATTAGGTCTCTTGTGCTGTTGGATATCGGCCACGTTACCTAGTTGGTCGTCACCCATCAGTTCAAGTTGAATTTTTGCCACTGAATACAGCTAATGACTAATAATAATTCTAAACTTGAGCCCAAAGTTTGGAAAATGAATGTTTTTAAAAAAAGGTTAGGCCTAATAGCGTGTGTAGTGCGTGACGAGTTGACAAGTTCAGTTATCACCAATAATTCATGAGTTTCTACTTCTACAATCACATTTCCTTAGTTTATATTAATTATTCTTTGTAATTTTCTCATACAATCACTTGCACTTTTCACCATATCAAATGTCTGTACCAGGATATGTGTTAAAAGTATGAAAAATGGCCGTATTGAGAAGTTGTTCACTATAAAGGGGTTAGGCTTATGACGAGTGTATCAAGCCAGCGTGAGTGACAGTGGGGAGGAAATTTCAGTCATCACTAAAACTCATTGAATATTCATTCGTGCATAAACATTCCTTAGTGTGTATTAATTAATTTTGGTAATTTTCTTTGAAAAATCACTTCCACTTAACATTAATTTGCTCATAGGTACGCCTAATAGGCGTGAGAGTGTGGATGGCCCAGCTGTACGTGAATCACGTAGGCATATGTGACGATACACCCGGAAAATCCCGCATAGGCCTCTCGGGCACCAAAATTGATATTTTTATTACCACTTTAAAAAATTCGGACTATATGTACTGTATTGAGATTTTCGGAGTATCCGTGGTCGGATTAACAGACTTTTTTACATGTTTTTTGATTATTTTACACATTTCTTGTATATTTTTAATTACTGTATGCCGTATATACAAGCCAATAATGTAAATTAAGAAAGAAAATTGAGTTTCAGTTGTATTTTTGGTACCGATTATAATTTTCCCCATATGTTTATGTATTCGCATCTAACGAATTCGTATCTAACGCACCTTTTTTGGCACCTATTATTCGTTAGATGCGAGATCTTACTGTAAGTTGGTATCTTTGGCTTCGCCCACAAATTGTGATGTCACAACCAATGTTTATTTTATTTTATCCAATGGTAATACAGTATCTTCCTCACTTTACAATATTAATTCTTACATACAAATTACTCATCTTACAACCACATTTCCTTACAGCCAAACTCAATCAAACTTATTAAATTAGTATTATTACAGCACAACTACATAATGACCATCAGTCATACCTAATCTCCTTATTACTGTACTGTACTCTTTAGTATCTCTGACTTATACACCTAACACACACGACCTATTTCACCAAAAACCAATATAACTACTACACCCCTAATTCAACATTAAAATCTTACACCCCTAAAGCCCCTTCCACACGAGGCAAAAAGACGGCTGGCAGGGGCAACTGTGTGGCGTTCTCTCGCTTTCTACCAGTATTACCTGATCAAACAGTCCCCAGTAGCCATTAGTCATTTGTGCCCGCCATCCACTAACAAAATTGGTAACAGTGTCTGCCCGTCGTCTTTTGCCTCTCGTGTGAAAGGGGCTTTAAGCTGATAGACAATATCCTGATTAAAATAGGTTACATAGTAATCACACTCAGAATTTGCCCCATTCACTGCCAAACTTATCCTCAACAAACCTGACACAATATAACCTAACTGATAAATATTCTGCAACTGCTCACAGAGTACTGGTTTTTCATAAAGTCTGTAACGATCCTATTAAGGGAGTAGTACAGAGCTGGTAAACAGGACACCATATTTGTTTGTTGATCTAGTCCTGTTTCATAGCATACTTTGAAGGAATAAGGTAATTTATGTACCAAAAGTATACTATCTACTTAGGGGTTTCCCTGAGAGAGCAATGATAAGTGAAGGATATCCTAAGAGTTGGTGCTTAATTCCTCACTTATATCAACATATTTTCTATGACTCTCATCAACTAGACTCAAACCTATCTACCTACTACTACTTGGCAAAGAGAAATATGATACTAACTCCTCATACACACAATATCTACAATATGTACTATGTATTGCTTTCATCAATATCATGCTCACAATCAAGAAAGCCAATCTATTGCCATTTCTACAGCCAGTGTTTAGAATTTTGACTGTTGAGAGTATATTACGGAGCATATAAAATTTACACTTGGCCACAGAAAAAGCAATATACTGACAAGTACACTCCCACTTTTTGAACAGTGGACTACTTATCCAAACTTTAAATAAATTTAGGACACAAGTTAACTTGGTCTGTAGAGTTGCCTGTAAATGGTCTGATATCCAACTGAATGGAAAGCAAAATATGAACCATTCTTTTCATATATATACTTATGGCAGTTCTGCTTTATTAAGTGAAATCTTGCTTGCAATCAATTAACACTCTCGGGAATGGACACCCATCATGCATTTTTAATAAAACAAATACTTTACGTTCGGAAACACCCCACTCCTTTTTTATTTTTAATCACCAAAAATCAGCTGTTTGATGGTTTTAATTCAAATTCTGATGTCAGTCACAACAATGCTAAGCATTGCTGTAGGAGCCCAAGAAAGCTCCCCTTCCTCAGTTGTCCACCTGCTTTCAACATATGCAGTCTCACTCCAGTAACACTTGAGGACCTTCCCTTTGCTCTGAGTTTTGACTCACCCAGACTGTTCCTTTGAGTACTAAGAGCTGCAGGTAACCTTATTCAAAGGAATCTAATCTAGTTAATTACTATAGGAAAGTTGTTACATGTGCATAGAAACTTTCAGGCAACTATACAAATACTGGTCAAAAAAAAAAAGTGTTGTGTACTATTTACTGAAACTATCCAGCCTTGATTCAAAACACATTCAGTAGTGGGAAGATATCTTGTTAGTCATCAAGTACCCTTTCTTATTAATAATTCACATATATGTATACAATGTACTAAATACCAATAACTTGAGCCAAATTATTTAATTATTTTGACTATATAATAACACATTTCTCTTAATTTTAAGTATTAACACATTGCTTAAGCAATGCAGCCAATACTGTATAATATATAGTATTACCCAAATAGGAATTTTTCAAATAATTCTTTTACAGAACATGGCATACTGTATAGGTCCAAATACCATGATTATATTTTTTATATAATGCTAGATATAACTCAGCTGTGTTCAGGTTTACTGCAGACAAAATCCTTTCAAAAGAATATTGTGCATTAACCCATAAAGCCATGCAAAGCTAGAGGACCCAACTGAGTGACACTGATTGACATTGGTAATGCCATGATCCAAAGTTTCAGGACCACACAACACCAACTGGCTCGGACATGATAACCAAGATCAAAGGAAAGCTTAAGAGATCAATTTACAATGCTTAACAGTCAGGAAAGAATATCGTCCTTCATTATAACAGTAATCCATGGAGTAGATACTAGTTGTCCTTATGTACATCATATTATTTGTTTTTATGCTAAGTAAGATGGAAAATAATTGTGAAAGCATAGCAAACATAATTATACATTACAGTACTTCATGACATTCATTTCAGGTATTCTGGAAATTATATTACAACTGCCCTTCATTGGCCAACTTCAATCTTGACTTTCAAAATCACCTAGTTGGTGTGGGAGGGTACAGAAACTTTAGATGGATGTTAGTGTGGTACACCTCTCAACTGCCACACTGCCCTTGTTATTACAGAGGACAGAGCAGTGAGTGGCTAGCTACCTCGACTAGACTGAGGCCTGGGCTCGTCATCACAGGAAAAACATGGAGGTCTCTTCCGGGACCAATCCTTCACTTCTTTGTCAGACAGCAACACTGCCAGCGAACGTGATCGCTTCTTTCTCATACCTGCTTGGTATACATGCAAGAGGAGTTCATTAAGGCAAAAATTCACATGCTACCATTATATAACCAAAGTATCATACAGTACTTACAAAGAAAATCAGTATAAGTATACAGTATACCTTTTCTTTCAATGAAGCCTTACACAGAAAAATTATTGTGCAAAACAGTACATAGGGTAGTTTATATTTTTTACTGTTTTCTCTGTTGTCTTCACAAGTAGAAGCAACAAGCCAATACAAATAAAAAACCTCTCTCAGTCTCTCTTAATTTTTGGACCAGGATGATAGTAGTTTTGGGGGGCTGCTGAGAAGCCACCCTTTAAATCTAAAGGCTACTGGGTTAACAACAAAGTTAACAACACAACTACAAAGTACAAACATTTCCTTGTTATCAGCTTCATATTAGCTAATCTGCAATAGCAAATCAATATATGATAATTCTTCATGACAACTGTGTTCACAAAAGGTCAATTTAGTTACAATATAAACAGTAATATCCCTATTATCTAGGCTATATTATAGGAGAGTTAGACAGTCCATAACCATGGTTAATCCAAAACTGATTAGAAACAAATATAAGTACTGTCTGAGGTTTATTTGTCCACAGTACTGCAAAATAGTACAGTATTATATACCCTATCATATGTATATATACTGTACAGTACAAATCCACTACCGGTATCTCGAAAATAAACAAACACATATTTGTAAACAAAGGGCCAGTAAAGATAACTTCTGCAAAATACTGAAAATATATATAAAAATTATACTCTTATCAAAAATATTTTCCTAAACGAAGCCTAACCACTAAATCTATGAATCAATACAGATGACCATAGAAATTTAGTACCATAACTAATAAGTATACCATATACTTCAAATGCCATTATAAAATACAATACTTAATCTTCTGTGGCAATAAATAAAAAATAGGTTGGGTAAAGTATATACTGTATCTTACTTGGAGGTCGACTTCTTCTTGGCCTCTGGTTTTCAGATTCCTTGAACGTTACTCTCATATTCCTGGCTGGCCGAGACATTCTCCCTCCTTGATCATCACTGTCCCAGAAAAGCTGCAATAAAGTGTGTATATTAGCTTTCATAATCAAGGTTTAGAATCCTCCAGTACACTAAAGAACAATACTGTATAAGAACTGGGCAGGTACTTAAAAAAGAAAAAAAGAAAAGAAAAAAGAAAAGAAAAAAAGTGGTAAACCCTTTACTAACGGGAGCGATCTATTTAACAATTCCCTTTAGTAATAAAATTGTTTTTATGTTTTCACTGTGTACCTGATATTAATTTCCTTCATTTCCCCCAACAATATTGACCCCGATAGTTGGGGAGGGCAGGAAGTAAATCAGGGAAAGAGCGGGGTTGAAACACGGCTTCAGAATATGTGTATGATGATATACAACTGCTGAGAGCGAGACGTGATTAATCCATGCTTGTTCTTGGCTGAAAACTATGACATCATCAGCCCCGGCCCCGCCTCCCACGACGTCATCAGCCCAACCAACCATAACGTTATTATCCAGTGTATATTCACTCCTGGATGCGGTTTATTTACTTAAATATATTTAAATCACATACATGGTTATTCAATATAATAATCTTCCCTGTTATATTAAACCAACTCTAAGAGATAATCACCACCTGAATACATTATATTTTGAACAATTCCAAAACCTGATTATTCAATATACAATTCCTCACGGTTAATGTTATGCAACTTTAATAGATCATATTTAGGAAAAGTCTACGAAACATTTCGGTAAATACACTCTCCTCTTTTTTTTATGCGAGGTTAGGTTCCTGAAGGGGTACCATAAAGTTAATTTCGCATAAAGTAAATTGTACATTTCCATAAGAAATAATGGTACTTTAACTTGAAAATTGAGGCTCCTTGTTTGTGTTATTTTAAGAGTTCGTGTAAATTGCATTTATTTAATTTTTTTCATGATACGCACTATTTCAAACTCGCATAATTTAAACTCGCATAAAAAGAGGAGTGTACTGAAATTATTACCGATAATGTGTACGGCTTTTCTACCTTCATCACCCACTTATTTAGAAAATTATAAGACTATTATCTTCTATGGCATTTCCATGATATGGCATATTCAAATGGGGCATTTTGAAATTATCCTGACCTTACCTAACCTAGACTGCATCTGACTACTGGGACCTAACCTGGGCAGACTATCGGGACCTAGCCTGGGCAGACTATCAGGACCTAACCTGGGCAGAATATTGGGACCAAACCTGGGCAGACTATCGGGACCTAACCTGGGCAAACTACCGGGAAACCTGGGCAGACTATCGGGACCTAACTTGAGCAAACTACCAGGAAACACTGTGGTAAAGTACAGGAAATGACTGGGGCAAAATACTGGGAATATTTTTACAAGTTGCCACAACTCGATTTCAAATTTTTTACTATTACCCGTGTTTATATTTCACTATTACAAACAACTTTTCTATATACCATTTCTTCTGCAAATGCTGCATAACAGTAAGTTTAAGTTTAAGTTTTTGGGTCCCGCAGAGGGCTGCTCATGGGCAGCATAATATGCGGGGGTTGTGCGGGGGATTTAGGGATCCAGGGTAGGATTAGGAAGGGGGTTAGGATGAGGGTGGATTGGGTCAAGGACTGTGGGTTGAGGATTAGGATTGGGGAGGTAATGATTGGTGATCCTATTTCTAAAAGTGTCAAGAGTGGGGCTATTAACTATATGAGATGGGAGATGATTCCACTCTTGGATGCTGCGGGGAAAGAATGAGTGTCTAAATATATCAGTGCTTGTCTGGTATGTATGGTATTTTAAGTTGTGGCTGCCTCTAGTGGATCGTATACTTGTAGGGTGTAGGTATGTGTCTTTGTCTATGTCAACTAACTTGTTTGTGATTTTGTATATCATCTGTTGTCTGTGTATTTGTCTTCTTGTTGCCAATGGGTCTAGTTTTGTGTCTTGTTTAAGCAAAGTGACTGATGTCTGTAATCACGTCTGGCCCATCTTGCAGTTTTGTTTTGTATGGACTCTAATTTATTTATATTATTGTAAGTGTGTGGGTCCCAGACGGTGTCACAATACTCTAGGTGTGGTCGAACGAAAGTGTTATAAGCAATGATTTTAATGTCTGTGTTACACCTGCTGAGGTTCCTGCGCAAGAACCCCAGGACTCTACTGGCTTTGGCCCTGATGCTACCTATGTGTGTGTTCCACCTCATGTCCGATGAGACGTGGACGCCCAAGTATTTGTGGGAAGGGACTGTGTTGAGGTTAGTGTTGTGTAGCTGATATGTATATGGAATGGGATTATGAGCACGGGTAAAACGGATGTGATGGCATTTGTCTGGTCTAAATGTCATCTGCCACTTGACTTCCCAGTCTTCAAGTGCAGTTAGGTCGTCCTGTAGTCGAAGGCAGTCATTCCTATCTTTAATTGGTCTGTAAACTAAGCTATCGTCTGCAAAGAGTCTAGTGGTAGAGGAAAGTGAAAGTGGGAGGTCATTAATGTATGAAAGGAAGAGAAGGGGGCCCAGGACAGTGCCCTGGGGTACCCCAGAGATCACAGGAACAGGTGGAGACTGACTACCGTCAAGAACTACGCGTTGCTTTCTGGTAGTCAAGAATGTTCTAATCCAGTGAAGAAGTTGTCCCTGTATGCCATAGAATTCTAACTTGTGCAGTAGTCTTTGGTGAGGGACTTTGTCGAAGGCTTTGGCAAAGTCTAATACTATGGCGTCAACTTGTCTAGTTTTTGTGTCATTGAGGGACTGCAAGATGTCATGTGTAGTCACCAGCAGCTGTGTCTCACACGAGCGTTTGGGTCGAAAACCGTGTTGTTTGTCAGTCAGTATGTTTTGTCTATTAAAATGGTCCATTATATGTCTATGAATTATGTGTTCTAAAATTTTGCAAGGGACTGAGGTAAGAGAAATCGGTCTATAATTAATGGGAAGGGTTCTGTCTCCGGATTTAAAAATTGGGGTCACATTTGCCAAAAGCCAGTCTTGAGGGAGTTCACCGGTCTGTAAGGTCTGTGAGAATATAACCTGCAGGACAGGGGCAAGAACTTTAGCATTAGTCCTCAATATCCTGCAGGGTATATTGTCTGGTCCAGTCGCTTTGTGTATGTCTACCTCTTACCTCTTATAGTTAGGTCCCGGTAGTCTGCCCAAGTTAGGTCCTGGTAGTGTGTCCCAGTCCAGATTAGGTTAGGTCAGGTCAGGTCTGACTAATTTCTACTGTATATTTTTTCCTGCTTAGGTCCCGGTAGTCTGCCCAGGTTAGGTCCCGGTAGTCACACTAAATCCTTCTAGGAAATAAAAAAAAAAATCCAGTGAAATCCTGTTGTGGCAACTTGTAAAAATTTACCAAATACTGGGACCTAGCTAGATCTAGCAACACTGCTACAAAACAGTATTTCTTTAAATTGCCCGTTATTTCATGTAGTTCACTATGTTTTATGTTAACCTGATGGGCTGGAGTGCCAGCAAATGTGGGCTACCCATTTATGCATTGATCACTGATAGATGAACCTTGAGTGTATTTTGGGGTAGCCAACCAGGCGAGTTAACTGTACAAACGTTCTTCACAACCACAAATTATGGTATATTTCCAGCATCCACGCAATGTTTTGTTTTCTTCAAAGGTTATAAACTTGTACAGATACATGCTAAACTATATTATAAAGGTAGATTCTTTTCTTGATCTCCAACTATGCCACAAAATAGATCCCCTATTCCTATTATTACCATTGAGGGCATCTATTTTCTGGTATAGTTAACTTAGGTGGAATCAGTAGCCTTCCAATTTACTAACAAGAGTATCTGCAATTTATTTGAACACCTTTTTAAATGAAAGATATGGGTTACTGAGGTCAAAGTCCCCTTCCTTTCCAGTCCTACTAAGACACACTATATTGTTTACTGGAATATAATATAAAAGTTGCTAGATATTAATATAACCCCTTAGGAAGTTTACTACACACTCTAATAGTCCCCATGTTAAAAGTTATGTGGATAGTATTTATGTTTCATGCCTTGTGTTTACTTTTTATAATCTCTTAACACCAGGTTACATAACAGGTCACCCCACCCACCCAACCTATTCTCTTTTTATCTCATTCTGTGTTTACAATCATTATTAACTATCACCATTACTTCAAGCTGGATATGGTAATGAATGAGGGACCCAGAATTATAATCAAACTAGGCTGAATTTGAGTTGATATGCCTACAATAGGTACACACTTCCCTTCACAACAACGTCAACATCTTATACATAAAGCAACCAAATTTTACCCTAAAATATTTCCACTACCAACTCGACAGGTACCATGACATCTATTATAATATGACATGCTTGAAGGTGATATTCTCTTTTTGGTAAATTAGAGTGCTAAAGAAACAGACGACCTTAATAATAATACAAATTAGGAATGTTTCTTGGCAGGTAACTTGCACGAATCAAAGCCCTTCCATATTTACTAACCAAAGAATCTCCCCTTAATGTGAGTATACTATAAAATGGCATATATAATATACTGGATAATAGTATAGCCTTAATGTTTCCAGTTAATGACATATAATATATCCTGCTGTTGGTGCTCCCCCCTTCTTCTTTCTTCTTACTTCCTACCCCCAGCACGGCCACCATCATCATCACCACCAACTCCATTATCATACGTGGAGATTTTTACATAAGCATCTAGTTTAACATTACATTAAGCTTATTATAAGGTTTATATCCATGTTTTGCTTGGTTATGTTGTTACTGTGAGAGAAAAGTACACGTAACTAGGAATGTAAAATAATAGTTCTGTCAGACTACGTTATCTAATGTTACAATTTACTGTTAGGTTATATCAATGTTAGTATGTGTTAAAATGCTTATATGTAGTCATAAGCTGGATAGTATTGACCCATCAACATTGAGAAAATCATATGTATAATATTAGATAATATAGTTAAGTTAGTTGTCCTCCCCGTAGCCTGGTATAGTTTGTTATAATAGCCTACAACCTTCTCCCTCTTAAGTAGACAAAGAGTGTCATGTACCTCATCTTCAGGCTCCTGTAGTGCTCCTCGTGCACCTCTACGAGACTCACGGGTTGGTAAGGAACTCTTGCGTTCATTAGCCAACACCGGGGTACCTCTAGTAGACACCATGTTATAATACAAAGGTTTCCATCTCGTCCTCTTACTCACAACATTTCCACCACCACTGTAACACTCACCAGTCCTAGTGTGCCTCTCTAACAACACATCACTCCGAGACGTAAAGTAGTTCCATATAGTAAATAAAGAAATTTATTACACAAACATATTTACTATTTTTCACCAATATTGCATTATATGTAAATATAGAACTATATAGCATATAATAGAAGTGGTATATTTATATTCTATCTGGAGATATTGTTAATCATTGGTTGGATGCGGTGCAATACCCGGTGTAAAAATGGCGCGAAATTTTGAATAAAAATAAGCCTATCATAGGAAAAGATGATATTGCTGGACTATTGTGTATAATATGTTTAATGAAAATGTCTACTTCTCATTATAAATTATTTAGTGAATAATTACTATGTGGGCGAGGTACAAGGTAAAGAAATGGCGCGAAATTTTGAACTGGAATTTTCCGCGATAGAACTGTCAGATGATGATGAGTTTGTGAAGCACTGCTCACACTAGGGCTAATAAATTGTACATAACTACTTCAATACTCAATGTAATTATTATACTGGTATGATAATTATATCCTTGTGATGCTGTATGTTCAGAATTTAATGTACAATATAATTATGTGTATTGACATGACGAAATACTATTTAGTACGAGTGGGTTCTCTGGGTCCCATTTACATAGATTTACGTCCATATAAACATTCACCACTTCTATAATTTCCTAAACTTCATGACATCATGGTGATGCACAGTTTTGTTTTAAGTCCGTATTGATATAATTGTTATACATTCCCGTCTACAAGGTTGCAATCTTTGCTCCTACAACCATTGGTATATACTTACTGTTGGCTGAACAGGGACATCGGGGCTGGGAAAATTGTGGTATCAAGCGGATTTCTCGTTGTGGTGCTGTTGAACTACTTAATTTACTTGAGAAAATAGCGTGTAAAGGTTTTTCCCTGATAAATTTCGTAAATATTCATTACTAATTTATTCATGAAAGTATATACTGTATTCACATACTGTATCTGTTGAAGGATGAAATGTTAAATAATATGCTGCATTTTTTCAGTTCTGTAGCCCCACGACACCCCTGAAATAGTCTGTTTTACTTACTGTTAATCCCACTCACACTTTTTTTACTTTGTATTATCTAATATTTCCATACGCCTATATCATCCTTTAATTTTCCTCCACTCTTTGATGAAGTGACTAGCCCACCACAATACCGTAACTGCTTGTTTTAACATAACTAAGAATATAAGACAGTGAGGATGAAGTATGCTGGTATCAAACCTTTGTATGTTAATCTGAAGAAAACAAACCTGATCACCACGTTAAATGTGTAGGTATCAAACTTCCGTACAGTATGTGAAGGGGATGGTATAAGGCTATAAGCCTACTTTTGATATACTGGAGCGCCTTCATTCCTCCCAAGTATGCCAGGAAACAAACCCAGATGAAAAAAAATAATGGTACAGTATACTGTTGCCTGGAATAGTTTGGAAGAATCACTTGCTCCAGATTTACCACCCAAAACAATGTGCTATATACCACCTTAATCTTATGTGATGGAAACACCCGATGACTAAGGACAATGTGAGGGTAAAACATGCTGGTATCTATCCTGCTACTGTAGCTTCTGAGGTACAGTGAAACAAATAGTTTAATACATATTTTACTTGACCAGAAGAACCTTGTACTGAGAAGTTACAAAAAATAAAATGGTACAAAGTCATGTGGTACAGAAGATGGACTGGATGGTAGGTAGGTACATTATGGCCTGCCTGGTACAGTACACAAATATTACTTTTTTTTTACTACTTCCTGCAAATCTACTGTATACTAAAAACCAGAGTAGAATTTTCAACTTTTGTGTAGGTGAGAGCAAACATTTGAGGTGGTGTAGCAAACTATTACTGACATTTTATTTACTGCAGATTCAAGACAATTATTGAGTACAATATTCTACAACACCGAGCCATGATTGAGCAAAATGACTTCAGTGAGTTGGGACCTATGTATTCCTCCCAATTGTGCCAAGAAACAGACAATATGAGCAAAGCCAGTCACTCTCATGACAAAGGTTTAAAGAATCAAGTGTCCTTAATTCATTTTTATACTCCCATTGTAATGACCTAAAAAGGTGAATCTCGACACTACCCGAGTGGGGTACCTGTATGGTGTACTGGTTAGAGGTTCCGTCTCGTATCCCAGAGGTCCCGGGTTCGACTCCCCGTGAAAACATCCGAGTTTTTAAGAGATCAATTTCTGAGTTACTACACCATGAAAATAAGAGCCACATGTAAGAACATTGGTGTTTATATTGGTGTGGTACCCGGTACAATGACACCATAGAAACACCACAGAGCCATCATACTGGTACCACACCATCATCAAAACCATCGACATTCTTGTATATTATAATGTATACCATGAATAAAATGTCAAATACCTGAAACAGTAGTAGTGTAAGTCAATAACAGCAGCACCACCTCAAGTGGTGATTTCAAATACATCATATTCAGTTTATGATTATTTTTCTAGTTTACAGTAAATTCCTATAGCGCATAACATAAGGCTACCCAGTAATTGGTTAGTAAGACTTGATGCCCATGAGGTCAAATATTAGTTGATCAGGTGAAATACATACACAAGCCATTATGGTATCAGCTACATACATTTACTATAAGCTTTAAAAAAATGCTAAAGCTGTGTTACAATATTAATATTTTACTTTCCAGGGAACACTAAAATGGTACTGTATATGGTTAGTATATAATATGCTGTTAACCACTGAATGGAAGAACTCTAAAAAGTGCAGAGTGAAGTTTGTTGACAGGTTAATGCTATCACATGAAACACATACAGGGTTGGTTCACTCCAATAGTGATGCTTTGATAAATATTGCAAACTCAAGTAACAGATCCACAGGAATGGTATCCTTTGGTCAAATTGTTATGTAACAGTTGGCAATGAAGAGAAAAATGAAGGATGTTTAGGATACAGTACTATCAATGAATTGCAGGTTACCAACATGTCCAAACGGTGACACAAAACATACAACCAACACTGAGGTTCTGCTTCTTGTCTAATTTTAGTGTACTCAGTAGGTGAGGAGTTTGAAAATATGGTGTAAGAAAGTGAAATTGTGGCACCTGGTGCGAGAGGCAAACCTCCGGTTAGATGGCAGTACAGTGTGGAAGAGTATGTAAGGGAGAGAAATAATACAGGCAGAGTAGGGTTTGACCAAATAAGGAGAGAGTGTTGGAACAAGGAAAACTGGACACTCCCTTTGGGGGAGTTTCCAGAGGGAACAAGGTGTCGGAGCTGTAGATAGATAGTAGTCTCCAATTTGTTGACAATATCTTCCCTCTTAAAAATCAATCTTGTACCACCAGGACATTACCTATACTTCCTATGAGAATTTCAAGACAGTTGTGATAATATCCCTCTCATATGAATTTAAATTCAAACTATTGCTTTGAATATTTAGGAGGCCAGAAACTGCCAACATTGTGTAAAAGACACATGCACACATACACGGCTTTGCTGACTGAGGAAGTCACAAGTTGTGGGATTAGGGACAGGGTGGGCTGGTTGGCTGAGAGAAATGTCTACTCTGCATGACAACAACAATTTTACCATTTTGACAAGTTTGCACTTAAAGCTGGACATACACGCACATATTATATATACCAAATTGTTTTTAACTCAATTTTTTGACTTTAAAACAAGTCATTAAAGCAAGTCTTAAGCCCACATAATATTACCCTTTTCTATGGTATACACATTATTTTTGTAATCTAAGCTAACTTTTTAATTCATGATAAAGCATCACTGAGGTTGGGAGGCAGATGTGGTTACACAAAAATTCCTTAATAACAATTCAATCATTACAATTACACTGTCGATTCACCTTGCCTTAACCACCCCAGCATTATCAAAAGTGCTAACCACCATTAAGAGTGAATCAATACCAGCAAACTGGAAGCCTGGATTCTTACAATTTGCATCACAAAACAGACTAAATATAGACTATTTTATGGCAGAACTGGGAGGAGTCTGTAGCCTTCTATTTGCAGACTATATACCTCTGCCTCTAAACATGATAATCTAACAGGATTTTCTACCCATGTCCAATACACTACAGTGTCAGAGGTGTTATACCATGGGAAACAGCAGGCCAGGCATGTATCAAAATAGTGTTTGTCACCCCATCCAAAGCTGAGGTGGCTAATACTTAAATACAAGTTGCAATACAGTAATCTACCGCTGACTGTGATGGTGTTATCTGGCAACTACAATTACATGGTGTGTATCTGAAATGACATCAAGGGGGTAGTAGTGATGGTAAATCTGAACCAACTGATTCCTCCAATCTATACCATGCAACAAACCAAAATTATTTTGGCTAATTTTGTCCCGTTTCCTAGCATACTTTGGAGGAATCAAGGCACTATAATGTACCAAAAGTGTATTCCCTCCTTTAATGACATCCTTATGCCAGGCAACTTTAAGCACAAAGATAGGTGAGCAATTGCCACATATCACCAAAAAAGTCTACTGGAATACCATTAGCAACATGTGTATGGTGATCCACATTAATTTCCAAGACTTGAAGCTGGCTGGTTGTGAAGGACAGTTCAGTATGTTCGAGTGGGTACACAAGTAGGAATCATTATCCTTGACTTTAAATATTACACTTCACTGAAGCAACAGAAGGTACAAGTTATGGAAACAATGAAATTTTAAATACCATACATTTAAAAGGTTACCTAACACCCATTAATATTTGTCCCTTACTAAATAATAAAAAAGTTACACATCATATATAAAATAAGAGACGAAGATACTGGAACCATACACAAATGACAACAGAACAATGTTTTCGACAGCAAGAGTCCAACTAAAAGTAAGAGCAATTAGAATAGAAGCTACAATGAAGAATGATTTGCCCTCACCACCACAAGATGTACTCCCTACCTTGACTCCCCAAGCACCACCAATGAACATGGAAAGGGTACATACACCTGATATTTTAGAGACAACTTTGCTGCTACACCCGATACATCTGGAAATAATTGTGCTAAACAAATCACAGTGTGCATACTTAAACCTGTTCACACCAGAGCATAGCAACCAAATATTTTAATGATCTATTAATATTTTGTTGTCTAGATTGCTGTAACAATTACATTGTATATAATATCAACTAGTTGGAGACTGGAGACATTGTGATGAGCAGGTAAAGTAACCTAGTAAAAAAGTAGCTAAATATTCTCCACTCCTTGAAAAAGAGATTGTTATTTTGTTGATATTACTATTAATGTTACTCTGTCAACAATGGTGAATTTTATTTTGACCAAGAATTACCTCAAAATATTCCCAAAGGCTTAGGTTGTAATGAGAAAGAGATGATGATGGCAGTGCTTGGCAAGTTGGATGTTGGAGTGCCAGGTAATATAACATGGCTTGCTTGGGCCGTACTGAGTGGGGGTAGGGGCATCAAACAGCTGTAGTGAGAGGAGGTATCCATCCTACGTTTCCACAGCCAAAAGTTCAACTTCAAATTGGAGAGTGGCATTGCTTGGGATGACACCAGGGAAGCCCTTTTCCCCATAGGCATAGTCTGGGCTACAGATTAGCTTGGCTACCTCACCCACAGACATCTGGAGGAAAATAAAAGTGCATATTAATAATTCATATGGTTGTACCCAATGATTGATATCATTCATACAATTTTCAACCATGGCAAAGTACAATCCGGGGAACTACAACAACAATCCCAGAAAGTGTAGTGCAAATCAATAAAAAATAAATTGATATATTAAAGAGATTGGAGGTTGGAGAAAGTAAGATAAATATTCTCAAACTACACAACATAAGCAGGATTACTGTGTACTGAAGGGGCAGCTTTATTTCAAGTCTGAGACAAAGTAGTTTTGAGAAATGTACAACTCAAAGGAATTCTAAGCATGAGAAAATTGACATAACTGTGTGTATTGAACTGTATTAAAGAAAATGTTTTATATTAAGGAATTGGAGGGATATTGATTCTTCTAAATAATGCCAAGAAACAAAAACTCTTATTAGTAGCACTGTGCTCGTCTGTTTCCTGGCATCATATGGAGAGACGAGAATCCCTCCAATTCCCCCAAATAAATTATTCCCTTGAACGTACCAGTGTGATTTCATGTGTGGAAGTATGGCAATGACCAAAGACTGACCATAGATCCAGTGAGAGAATGACTAGACATGGGTTAAATTACATAGGTATGACAAATAAACAAGTGGAATAGACTCTACCAAAACCATACGTCATTGAAGATGATGCATTTTTAAAGGTGTTTAAGGATGATGACATCTAGGATAGATTAGAAGACTTTGGAGATGGTGAACATAAGATTAAAGGTTCATCCCAACACATAGGTTAATTACAATAATCCATTATTTTCCACATGTGTTATGGGTGTGTATTGCTCAGTTTGTAATGAAGCTGTGTACAGTAAACCCTCATTATCCATTGGTTATATATATGGGTATGTAATGTATAAGGAGGATTTACTGTACACAGATTCATTTCAAACAGTGCAATACACACTCATAATACTAATGGAAAACAAGGGATTACTGTACATGATAATTATTGAGTGACAAAACACCTACCTACAGTAATAAAACATCTGCATCACCTGGTTTTTTTTTTTAGATATGCAGCATCCAAAACATAGTTATGAAAATCAAACTTAAGTGTAAACCCACCCACCTTTGCCACTCCTTCATCCCAACCCCTGATGACGTCACCATTGCCAATGCGGAACTTGAATGGCTTGCCACGGTCACGGGAGGAATCAAACTTCTTACCATCAGTCAATGTACCTGGAAAAAGTATATGAATATTATATACTGTATGTAAACTACCCACACTACTTAATGTATCAATGTACCTGTTAAGAATGAAAGACATAATGCTACTGTATGTCAGGAACCGACACTACTGAATGTAATGTATTGTCAAGTGACCATATGGGAACTAACAGTAGAAAGGCAGTGGAATGTAGATCAGCCCATAAACCATTCTACTTTTAATTTTTGGTTAGTGTGTGGCCAGCAATAATGGTGATGGTATCAAAATGGCAAAAATGAGGAAATGAAGGCAGAATAGAATATTATGATGTAGTCAGAGGGTTACACATACATCTACAATATACTGTAGTATATTTGTTTACTAGGAATTAATGAAGGGTATTTCCATAACATTGAATTAGTAAAGGATATACAGTATATCCTAATAATTATCTTTATTTTAGTGAACTGCAAACTTGATATGCAACTGAACCAATGCTACTGTATTTATAATACTACTGTATTGTCCATCTTTGATGAAAGTGTGAACAGATCACCTGCTTTTCTTTTTTTATGTCTCAACCTCATGACAATATTGTCAAAAAGTTAACACAGCATTTACAAATGTTGAAAACAATACAAAGTAACTCACCAATATAGTGGACTACAACCTGCTGGCCATGCTTGGGGTAGGTCTGGCCTGAAACACAACAAGAGAGACTTTTTTACATTTCATATTTCTTAATCATGCTTTTCCATACACAAGACCCAAATTTCTCAGGCACTCCTCCAAGATTGTTGGAGTAATGGGGTATGGTCAAGACAAGATATTTCCACAATAAATGGATGTTACAATCACATGAAAAACAGTAGGAAAAGCTATGTTTTATGTGGAAACCTTCCACATGTATAACTTGGAAAATTATATACTCTGGCAATAGCTGATGTTAGCTGGGATATACAGCTCACTTGTTTTTGCCCTGAGAAAGAAGAGGACTCAAGGCATGAAACCTGTTTGATATCTTGACAGGAGAAATGAGACAAGTGTGAAAGTTGAATTCTTTAAATTTCAACCCCATTATAGTGACCCATTATAATAACTTACAAATATATGGCGACTAGAATTACCTGTACTATTAACCCAGGCTGGTCATCTGTATCAGTAACATAAAAGGTAAATCTGTGGAAATTTAACTATCTATTAAATAAGTATTATTCTCCTCTGGCATAAGTGATGCAAAATGAAAGCAGATGGGATGGGGGTTCAGTCATGGTTAAAAGTCCTGCACCACCTTTAAATGAAACCGCGTTGAAATATAATAGGAAACTACAGCTGTTGGTTTCTGTGATATAGGTTCATAAGATTAATTCAAGTGACTTGTTTTTATTAACCTGACGCAGGACTTGTGACTGACTATACCAAGCAATGTCAAGTTACATACCATACAGTCATTGTAGGTGAGTACCATTCACTATAAGCATGTTTGTGTGGTAAATATCCATTATTGCCGGTTGGTATTACAATATATTTACCTTCTTTACCCACTAATTTATACCATTCTAAGACATTTTCTTTGGAAATTAGCTGACCTTACCTAACTTGGGCAAACTTCCAGGAAATAACCGTGGTAACATACCAATAACTGGTGCTGACAGATCTGGCTAGGTCCCAGTATTTTGTCCTGGTACTTTACCAGGGCATTTCCGAAGAAAATGCCATAAAAGAAAAATGTCTTAGAATGTTATAAATTAATGGGTAAAGAAGTTAAAATCATCCTAATAGCAACCGGCAATAGAGTAGTTATTTACCACTATAGTACTGTATAGATTTGTATTTTATATATTTGTTTAGGGTCCATGCACATTATTCCTTTCAGTACCCCATGATAAATACTCGAGAATTAAATAGATATACAGGGTCATATTGAAGAACATTCGTGGTGCATACGATGGTTGGTGTGGTACTGGTACGATGACTCTAGACACCACGGGCATACTTTACATACGGCCCATAGTGACTGGCATTCTTCATAAGCCTGCGCACTCCATTCTCTTATTTAACATTATTATAACCTACACTAAACTCCTTATTAAAGTTATATGTTGACTACCATCCCTAACCTAGCTTTAAGTGTCATCATAATGGTCTCTAAGCAACTGTATTGACCATTATATGAGTATTGCCGGGGTTGAGTAACGATGGCTGCCGGGTACAAGCTGCCTCCCCCCTCCCCTCCCACCTACACACTTTCACATGTTATATATACACATACATACATTATATTCTCACATTTATATGATATACCTCAGCCCAGTATACCATTATTCTCACTGACATTGTTTGGAAGGTGTAACTGTTGATAATCTACCTACCATCGCCACCTCGAAGAGTATGCACATCGACGCCCATGGTTAGTGATGGTTCCTCACGGCTAGCAGGTTGTGTCAACTGTCAGTGTTGCCAGATCATCAGATGACTCCACTCCACTCCACTCCACTCTCCTCAAGAATTCCAGGGGTATTGAGCACAAAATTCCCCAAAATTCCCCACTTCATATACACATCTTTCTATTTAGTAGACATAATATTATTTTGTAGGTTCGATACCCGAAATTGCTATACAGAATATACATTAGAATATACAAGATGATATAACATTACGAGTAAACATAAAAAAGACTCTTATAATTTACACTATACACAAAAGGAAAAAAACAAATATTTTGAGTTTATAAAAGATTGATACTGTAGCAGACACCAAGCACCCTGCGCTTCCCTCTCCTCACCTGTCCACCTGACACCGGCTCCGCAGCCGAACTGCTGGCAGGGTTAAAGGTCGCTGATGGACCGGTCCTCGGGGTTAGCACACTCGCCTCGCAAGCCAGAGATCCATTCCCAGATCAGTGGAATTGTTGGACAAAACCAGGACAATTTTCCCAGCCCCCTAAAATTTATGTCCTTGTGTACTCCTGTAGTTCACCAATAAGTAAGTAGGTACTCGGCTGTAAGAACAAGGATAGCAACATTGTAGGCTGGGGAAGATGTGTTAATTGATATGACAACACTTGACTGTCTTATAATAACCACCACCATGAGTCGATATAGGCATAAAGCCTTAAATCTTCTTCGCTCTTCGGTCACTCTGTTAGCCGCTCTCGACCTAGCTAGACACATCTCCTGACCTGCCGTTGCCCCTGCTTGCTGCCCTACCACGCCACGCTCTCTACACCACCCAGCCACGACAGGCAGAGGAAATCTTCCAGCTACAGAGTGCTTGCTACTGCACAAACCTGACCCTAACCGACCTTGCTACGGTGTCCTGGTATTCTTGTACTACATCAATAAATTGTTACCGTGTACAATTGAGTCTGTTCACCCCAATAGTAACGTGCCCCCATTCCCCCATGTAAAGAATTTCACCAGATTTATTATGAATCAATTAGCTTTCTATCCACTAATCAACATCACTTTCATGACTGCTCTGCTGGTTTTATGTAAACAGTATAATCATAGTCCAGTAGTTTCAATTGATGGGTGAGGAGTACAGTAATCCCTCCAGTTTTGCGACAATTTGGGGGACACTTGGGGCCGCAAAATTGGAACAATTAGCCTTATGGGAAAAATTGAATATGATGGACATCTCATCGCCGATGGCTGATTTTTCGTGATTTTAGTAATTTTTTGCCATAAGTTTCTAGTTATAAAAACACATTTCCTTAGTTTATATTCATTATGCTTTGTCACTTTCTCTTACAATCACTTACATATCAAAAATCTGTAACGGGATAATATGAGAAGTTGTTCACCATAAAGGGGTTAAGCCTATCACGAGTGTAACGTGGTAGCGTGAGGGTAAAAATTTGCTCACTATAAAGGGGTTAGGCTTATTACGGGATGATATGTAGTGAGATAGTAAGTTCAGATCACCAAAATTCATTAAAGGCCGCTCCACGACCTGCAGCAGGCTGACGTCACCACCCTCCCTCCCTAAAACTAATGGGGAAACCTCCACTTTCTTGCGGTCCCACCCGCAAACTCGAACTATTTCGCAAAATTAGGATTCAGCTGTATTTGGGGTCTCGGTCACAAAATAAGAGTTTCGCAAAATTGGAGCACATTAAAAGATTGGAGGGACTACTGTACTGCCTTCCATGACATTGTTTGACCTAATTATTGTCAGGTCGTGTCAATTTATACGACTTTTATTATATAATGCCTCAAGAATTTACTACTTATACTTCACAAATTTTCGCAAACCGCCCAAATTCCCCAAAATAAGTGACAAATCTAGGGAAAATATTTTATAATTGGCAACATTGAGTAATATACTGTTGGCTGCCCTGCTGATCTCACTACCCCCCCCCCCCCCGTTTCCTTCAAAATATACCCATTACCCAACTATAAAGCAAAATGGCCCACAGCCAATGTATATGCCCTGTGAATATGAAGACCCATTAGAAATAAAAATAATAATTAATATGTTCCAGAAAGATAGATAAAAGTTAAATAACACATTCACGTAAATAAGCAACCAAGATAACCATATATTTTTTCCATTTATAAGCTTCTTGGAAATTACTTTAATCTTTTCAAATCATTCCCTTTTGAACTGGGTCTGGAAGTTGCCCCTTTGTTGCAATATATTTGATATGGACTGGTTAACTAAGTAAAATACATTAGGGAGATGTAGAATGTTTCGATATTTGCTTATGAAATATGTAATAGTAAGAAGCTAGGATAATCGTACGCCAACTACTAGCTAATGTTTATAGTGCAGTTTAGTGGCGACTGTGCTGCACTCTAGCGCAGGACTTCCACTTTTTGGGAAAATTACACTAGATTAGGAAATTTCACCACCAATCTAGGGAAATTTTGACATCTGTCTGGAGATATCCTTGAAAGGCAAAGTGGGAGCCCTACTCTAGCGGCAGGATATGAGAATATAATCATCCAAATTTAAATTCTGAGGTTTCCTGTAGCCTACATTCTTTTTTTCCACAATGTAGCAGTTTCCGGGTGCTGTGTTTTCTTACCTATACTTTGGACAACTCTTCATTAACATTTAATGGAAAATGAGCTCACATAAACCATTTAGGCTAGAGCCTAATAGGAAAATATGGAGAAAAATGAGGGGTGGACATCAAGAACCTGAGTATGACCAATACAAAATCACGTCAAAAACATGGGACTCGCTATAGTTATCCCCAATACTAGAAAACCAGCAGCTCTGATCATCCTATTTTAATCACCAGAAGATAAAGAGAAGCAGACACACTATAGTATCCTACTCACAACACCAAGATGAAAATAAAATAATAAAGGAAGATGGGGATATGGTCTACTAGATGATAAAAGGTGATGGATAAGGGGCTGTATGCAAGAATATCTGTGGTGTTGACAATGGCAAGTTACAATAGGCCTACTGGTATGATGGCTCTGCAGTGTAAATGGAGTCATCATAATGTTACCACGCAATCGTTAACACCATGGGTGTTCTTGCATATGGCCCAAGGTTTGCTTTGCTAGACTGTCAGCATGTTCACAAGTAGGAACCCAGCAGAACACCAGACGACTCCAAAAATGAGGTCAAGGATGAACTAAAAGATGAAATTGAGAAGACAATCACACAGATCACAACATTGAAGGGCCTACAGTACACACTATGTCAAACAGATGACAGGACATGGAACATTCGTGCGAGATGTTAATCACCGTATTATATCCAAGGACAATAGAAATTAAAGCCTCTATACTTATTAATATACTGACCTTTCCCTTCAACACTTTAATTCCAACCAACGTCAGCAGCTTGAAATGGTACTATACCTAATCCCAAAGAAAAATATCATCTAGGATACCTCACAATCCCTCTCCCCAATAGGGAAATTCTTTACCATTAGTAAAACACAGGGAATATCTTATTTAATATATTTTCGATGAGTAAGTTTTGTCCAGAAACAAATAGCTGCTAAATCATAAACGTGTCCAAATAAAATTAAGTAGAGGATATCCCCTACATTAAGCTGCTATTTCAACACAGGCAGGGATCCACAAAGCACTTATGCTGGTGTAAAACATAGATACTCCTATCTGACTTACACCTGCATCCACAAAAGAATTTTGCTCCTAATCGATGATGTTACAGGCACAAATAAAGGTGTAAAGTTACACCTGCTCTAGAGGTGATATAAATCTATCCACCAGGATTTAATCTCTTTGGATTAGAACTATGAGTATAATAATTTATAATGTAAAAAGAAATCTTAATTTGGTTATACATTATGATGTAAGTTTTTTAGCCATTTATTCCGTAAATTAATAGGCGGGAAAAGAGGGGTAGTTTGACGTTCGTCACCAGTCACAAAGTGTCAAGTGTATGTCCTACATCATACATGTATGATGTTACAATAAAAAGATAAAAGGAGATATGATTAAACTACTTATTTTCAAATGTATGTCCTACTTTATACATGTATGATGGTACAATTAAAAGACAAAAGGTGATGTTATTAAACTACAGTATGTATGTCCTACATTACACACATATGATGTTACAATAAAGACAAAAGGTGGTACAGTATTACTAAACTAAATTTTCAAGGAAAATTTCTCTTCGACACCATTATTTATGATGTGAGATTTGATGCAAGTTATAAATCAGTTTTGGATTTGATTGACTGGAGTCAAACTCTGCCCTGAGATTGTTCAATGCATATGGAATGCATAGCTGTGATTGGCTGACCAACTTTGTGACATCACATTACCTCCCAGAGATACTTTTCCATATTCCGGTGTAAGTGTACGTTGTGGATAGAGGTGTAAATGTATGAATAGCCAGGTGTAGTTTACACCTGGACCAAATAGATACTCCAGCACAAAATATACCACCTTTGTGATCCCGACCCACAGTGAGCAAATGCCTTTAGGCCTAGGGAGAGGAAAAGAAAAAAAAAATATCTGAATATCCGTTATGAATAATGCAGAAAAACGAAGTGGGGAATTAGCACTTCAACTTAATGTCCGAGGGCAGCTAAACACAGATGAGGGATACGGACTCAAATAGATATCATAAAACATGGCAAATATTATATACACACTACAATATTGGTCTACTTTGCTGATATACACACTGTACACAACAGATGTTTACTTTTAAAATGTAGTTCATCAATCTCTGACATCATATTCATAGGAGGAAGGAAGGACACCTCAGTTGGAATGGAATTCAGGGGCTGCATGTAAGAAAACTAATGGGCTAGGCTAGGTGATGACAAAAACCAGTACACACAGCTTCCCGAGTAGATAATATTACACACATGCACAAATCAAAACACAGACACAACTGTTTATATTTTCCAACTCTACCTCAACACCAGTATAGTGTTTGTAAGTGGTGCCTATGTTCAAGGCATTGTCATCACCTTACCTGTGACCATTTCTTGCATTTGGCCCATAAGTAACTGTTGCGGTCTAGTGCAGCAATCAGAAATGTCTCCCACTGCAGAGTTGCACACACAAGTCCTTGGTACACTGCTAACATGTTTTTTGTGGAATTATTGGTACATGGTACATTGGTACACGGAGCAACCGATTCCTCCAAATTATTCCAAGTAACAGGCCACCAATATCTTTACTAAGCTGGTTCTATTCCCTGGCATACTTTCAAAGAATCAAGGCGCTCCAATGAACCAAAACCATATGAACATATTCCCTTAATTATGGTAAAAAAATTGAGTAATAGCACAACACAAGAATGTGCTACAAGTGTTTATGTAGAACAGAATGAACAAATTGTTACCAGTACTACACATCTCATCAAATAGTTTGCATGTTTCTACCACAGACTTGTGCATTAACACTACATCAAATTTCACTGTTCAGTCATAAATTTCATGTTGATGTACTAAACTCTGTAAACATTGTTCCCCATTACTGTACATTCTTTGATGATAAGTACTGTAGTATAAAAATAGCTCTTTTCAAACAGAACCACATAAGCAATTATATTAATTATTCAGTGTGATGAAGCATTGGTGGCTGATATCTTCCTCAGGGTGTACAACATGAGCCTAGCTAAGAGGAAATGGAAATTCAAGGCTCCAAGACACTTCCCAATCTCCTTAAAATGTTAAGTTAAAATACACACACCTTGTAGGAAATAAAAGCACCTTAAAATGAACAACCATTGCTGACGTTTTGCAACTTCTTTTTACCTGAAGCAGCAGTGGAAAAAAAAGTCACACACAAGTAAAGTAAGAAAGAAAAACTAGAGTTTTGTTGATAATTTCTATGTGGTATGGGCAAAGAGGGAAGTAGGGTAAAGCTGGATCAGTAAGGAAACTGGTAAAGTGGAACAGAAAATTGGATAGAGTGCAAGTGGCAATGACCAAGAGATATGTGAAGGGTTAAGGGGGTTATACACTTTTGGTTCATTAGAGCACCTTGATTCTTTCAAAGTATGCCAGGTAATAGGACCAGATTAACAAAAATAATGGTGGTCTGTTGCTTGGAATAGTTTGAAAGACATTTTAGTTGCTCCAGATTTACCAACACTTTAGAACACACTTGATCTCATTAAGTCATTGGATGATATATTTCAGAGGAATTAGTGGGAGGTATAAGACATTAGATATACTGAGATTGATAACAGATAGAATGGAGAATGAAAGGTTTATTAAGGGGATATGCTCTTGTTGGTAGATTGGAAGGTCAGATTCCTTCAAACTATGACAGAAATCAAATGCCCTCAATGGTACTAATAGGGGATATATTTCGTGGTACAGCGAGAAGAAATCAGACCTACCATATCACTAACAAGAGAATTTCCCCTAAAAATGAGACAAAGAGAGGAGGAGATAGACTGAGAATGAGGTGAAATAATAAAACAGGGTAATTTGGAAACAGTTTGTTCAAGGCTATCTCATTAACGTTTAAAATTATTAAAAGTCTGCCAAACAAACAGAGAAATGAATCAGGTAATGTCTTGAATTAAAGATGACAGGTAAGAGCCATGTGCTTGCATTTCCTCTGGGCTAAGCTTCACCAAAATTTGCCAGAGGTACCACTTGTTTTTGACTCAGAGTCTTGGTTTAGCTGCGGCAACTCCCTAATTCTGGCAGGCAGCGATGGCATCATCTCGTTCCTCACACAACTCCTTGGCTGTGGCATCCAGCTTTCCTTGAGCAAAGTCATCAATGGGGAGTCCCTGATTGAGAGATCATGTATTACTTACCTAACATATATACACACCGTACATCATAATAATGATCCTATATCACTATTTTTTCCCACTGATGAGTGATTTATATATTAGACTTTGTGAAAATAACTTCATATTGATGGTAGTACAGTCCAAGGCATGTAGTCATCCAAGTACTGTACTCATATATCACCCAAGATAATGATAGTTTTTCATGAGTTAATACAGGTTTTGTTCAAGAAATATGTGGTGATAAATTGAGAAAAATGCATAAGTCACTGATAAATATCCAAGGGTTAACTGTGAAATTAATGGAAATTTTTTAAACACAAATATCTGACTGATATCTTGTACATCATTAATAATTCATCTGGTCATTCATACTAAAACAATGTTCCACATGCTTACCATAACAATGCTCCACTTCTTATCCTTGATGGTGACGGGGAAAGAAAACATGACCCCTTCTGGTGTGTTGTATGATCCATCAGAGAAGACCCCCATGGATACATACTGACCCTCAGATGTGCCTTGCCAGATACTCTTCATATGGTCACACGCAGCCTTGGCAGCAGACATAGCTGATGAGAGCCTTCTGGCTGCTATCACTGCTCCACCACGCTTCTGGACAGTCTGTGAGGAAACTATCAATTAACCTACCTAGCAACTGCTGCAGTCTGTAAGAAAATAAGTAATCAATTAATCATTGCCACTACCCTGGTGGTTATGTGATTAGTTTGGTGTGCATAAGTTTGTCTATCTGTCCACGTGATTTCATGGTTGTTATTGGCATCATTACATTACATTAAAATTTAATGTTTCTAATTATTAAAAAAGGAAAGCCAAACAAGGATTTGCCAAAAATAAGTTATTAAATTTTGGGAGAGATCCAGGTCTAGATTTCAGGATAATTTTTTTCTAATTTACATTACCTTACATAAAATGGAAGGTGAAATATTAGTTAGGACTTATAGACTTTTACAACAATATGAGGTGGACGATTCATTCCTCACTATGGAGGAGGTTTGAGGTCTCAACACAGCTCTTGATTAATTTATAGTCTATTCTTAATAACCAAGAAATTACAATAACTAAGAAGGAAACACATTTACCAGATATATATATCCTTACAGACTATCTTCATTACACTGCAAAAGGATAGAGTAAGATTGGGTCACATACACTGTAGACTTTACTGGACTGCTCTTCCTCCCCTTTTGGAGCCGTTGAAACCTACTGAACACTGGAAAGAATAAATGCCATCATGATTCATTAATGAAAGATATACCCACTCACTGTAATAAAATCTCCCTTCAGGTAGCTATCATCCTTAATAGCATCATACACAGACACTTTCTGGCCATTAACAGTAGCAGAGGCATGGCGCACATCTGGGAACTGAGTAGATGAATGGTTCCCCCAGATGATGATATTCTTCACATCCGTCACAGGGATACCAAGACGTTGTGCAATCTGTGCCTGTGGAAACAAAATATTAGGTTTAAACAAACAGCATATTATGCTGTTTTCTTTCACTGGTGTTATGGTTGTGTAATGAATCTGTATATGGTAAACCCTCTTTGTACATTACACACCCATAAACCCTGTTTATAGTAAGTGTGGTTTCCTGAACATGGATTCATAGTAAGCTGTATAATACACACCTATGACAGTGAAAAGATGAAGGATTCCTGAACGTCAACAACACTATACTTCCAGAAGACAACATAAGATTTGACAACACACACAATTATCTAGCAACATGGTAAGCTTTCTGACAACACACTAAAAGATCTGACAACATTCCGACAACCCACCTGCGCTCGGTTCTGGTCAAGACGAGTCATGGCAGAGAAGTTCTCGCGTGGGATGGAAGGGGCGTACTTGGCACAGATGAGAGCATTGGTATTGGCAGGGTTACCCACCACCAAAACTTTTACGGACTTCTTGGCAAACTTGTCCAAAGCTTCACCCTGATGATAAATAATGTACCATAGCACTATATCCTCAATCAGCACAATCAATTAATTTATATAATATCTATAAGAGATATGTAGTACAACTGTTGCTGTAGTTAGCTGTTACTTCATGAGCAAGGTGCCTCAAAGTGAAAGATGCAGACTAAACTGGAAGTCAAATTATAACTACCAACACAAATCTGTATAAAATTAACTTTGAGCACTACCATATTATATTTATATAAAAATTTTAAGTATAAATACTGAAAATTTCTTGCTGCAAAATACATATTCTTACATTTGACCTCCATGAAAACAGGGCTTTCATAAATCATTATGGTACAGTATTGTACAATTAATTCAAGACCCATTATACAGGCCAAACAAAATTATGTGTAACCTTATCATATGTTAAAAGGGCTTTCCTCCAATTACATAAATTGCCTTGAGTCAGAATGGAACACACAAGTCACCAGTCATTGTTTTAGGGTTGGAAACCTACCTGCACCTTAAAAATCTTAACATTAGCAGCCAGCAGGTCCTTACGTTCCATGCCCTCCTTGCGTGGCATTGCACCCACCAGGAAAGCTGCATCAATGTCCTTAAATGCAACCTCTGGATTGTCAGTGGGGATTAAATCTGAAACATAATAAGAGGGAATGAGCCCATTTTGTTAGATTGCCAAGTAAGATAAGAAGTAGGAAAAAACACACAGTTTCAGCCAATACTTCACTGTAAATTCTTAAATCTATCAAAAGATCTAAAATCACTGATCTCCTTAGACATATTGTCCTATTATTTATTTATAAGGATCATAAGAGACTTTTATAACATTACCAGGTACTTCTAATACATTTAAGAGCTAACTACCATCACCAAACATAATACTTCCCCCAAACTGTATAATTATACAGTATAGTACTGTACATATACCGGTAAATATATACACATTTAAAATTTACCTCTAACACATGGAAGAGCACAGTCACTGATCTCCATACAGACCCCATTGAGAACACTCATCATAGGAGCAATATCCAGGAGGTGTAATATGACTGGAGTATCAGGACCAAACACTGCCCCAGATCCAACCATATATACCAGAGAGTAACCAATCTGGCCAGCAGCTCCAGTGATGCATACTCGCACGGGTTCAGCCTGAAAGTGTACACAGTTAGTACAATACGGTACATCCTCCAATTCTGAGAAAATATAGTTAACAAAAACCCTAGCAAACTTCAAATTTGCAAAGTTGGAACCCTTAAATTGAAGTATAGCAATTTACAATAGTATATAATGCCTTGTTTTGCACTGGTGTTATGAGTATGTATTACACTGCTTTTCCTGTACAGTAAACCCTCTTTGTACATTATACACCCATTAACTCCATGGATAATGAGGGTTTACTGTACACATAACAGTGGAGAATGAGAGACTACAGAAGTATATGTTTACCAGATTTTTCCTGTAGCCTAGTTAATGAAATTTTAAGTATTGTATGCTAAACCCTACTACTGGTACTTGAATATAATTTGCAAATAGTTACAGCATACCATATATACATTTTACTATTTTACTTATGTCAACCAAATTTAAACTGATGACATGCAACTGTACTCACACAGTAAAAAAAATACCGAACCCTCACATAAATAATGAGTCATATTACAGAGTTTACCAAATTTCCATTGTCAAGTAAGAGAAAAAAATTTGTCTGAGTTTTTTTTTCATATTTTCTTTAGATTTTCATTAATATTTTTAGCTCTATAAACTTTTTATGGTACAGTTTAAGTTTAGCCACAGAAATGGAAAACATTTTTTATAATCCATTACTCCCTATTTTAAACTATTGAAATGAAATGGCAACAGTGGAGTTTAATAATTCTATAACCTCATAATACTGGCAAGAGTTAAATTTGTGATCAGAGTTAATATAGTGACCTTGAGTCAATAATACTCATTATTACATAACTTCATCAATCAAACACCACTTATCTTATTTACATTGCTTGTCAGATTGTGTTACTTTGGTACATTGGAGTACCTTAATTTCTCCAAAGTAGTATAGGAAACATGACCTGATTAGCAAGTACAGTATAATGGTGCCTGTTATCTGGTATTATTAGGAGGAATCAATTGCTCCAGATTTACCACCAACGCTGTACCCCCCCTCCTTAATTAACAGTTACAATCTATAATGTGTATAAATTTTGGCAAGTGAACGAAACCTAATGACATTCCTGTTGATATTTATTTATAACTGTTAATGAACTGACCTTCTGAAATGACGTAACGTTACAATAAATGTGTAAGTTACGTAATTGTAATGTTATGTAATATTATAACATGGTGGGTATTCTGTGACAATATCATAAAACAATACAAACAAACTAAAATATTGCACGGGTCAGAAGAATCTTGATCAATAGTGCAGTTCAAGGTTAGTCAACATGAAGGTCATCTCGTATTTATTAATCCTGTATTTATATAATTTTCATCCTCCAGTCAATTTTCCTTCGTCTTCCAACCAATATGGAATAAAAACACATCTTTTGGAGGACAGAGGAAATGTCATATGTATCCCAAGACGGTAAAAATAGCTAATATATGATTTAGTTGGTATATACCACCTCAGCTTCACCGGCAAACCACTTCACTCTTCAACACTCTTATTTCACACTATTTACACACTGTTCTATCACACTACATACATGTCCAGACTCATACAGCCATAACAATATGTATTTAACATGTATACTAATGTTAAAATGTTGAAATAGTGGATACAAGTAAGAATAAACTTGCCATTGTGGAATTTGTAGGTGACGTCCTTTCTAACACAAGATACGACACTAAAGTCAGACCCAGTGTTGCCAACTTGCCATCAGCTCTGTCTCATTCACGAAATTTCCCCAACTTCAATATCAGAATTTCACCTTTTACCTCAATTTCAACTTCAGAATTTTCCTTTTTACCTCAATTTCAATATAAGAATTTCCCTTTTTTAATTAATTCAATTTCAACATCAGAATGCTCCTTTTACCTCAATTATCACATCAGCAGGATTATTTCCCTTCTTACCTCAAAACTTTTCTGTTTATTAATTAATTAAAACTCTTGAAGATCGTCGTATATTTACCAACATCTTGATATTTCGTCAGGTAGAAATTTCCCCATTTACCGGTACTCTTGAACGGTCCATATATACTTCCCCATTAATACCCATGTCTAGAGAAAATATCCCATACTTGGCAATACTATATAGTCAGACGGTCAACAAGGCGCCACACAGTGTTTCCAACTCCACACAATAATAATTATTTTACATCAAGAATTCCCTAGACTAAAGATGGAAATTTCCTATATTGGACCAACATTTCCCAAATCCATTTTACATAATATTATACGTACGATAGTTACGAAATTATTATGGTTTTTAGCGGTTAAAAAAATATTATTTTAGTATCTCTAGTCCCATATGTATAACAGATATAGAGATAAATAACTTCGGTTGTCTTGGGTTTGTAATCGTGTAAGCAAACGCTGGTGCAACTGCGCAAGCGCTAGTACACACAAAAATTCCTCCCACATCCAATTTCCCTAGATTATCCCCAAACAATAGACTGAATAGAGGTTATCTGTGTGTATGAGTTGGCTTGGAAGACGGAAGTGTTGCCAGCAGGGTTATAGTTTCCATCACACTTGGACTACCTGTATGCGAAAGGAAATTGAAATTTTAAGGCTTCACCATGTCATTTTATTACAGTACACTTATATCATAAAGATAAATGTTCCCTTGCATATAATATTGTACATATTGATTAAAACAGGAAGAGTTAAGAAAAGAAAAGGGATTTAAATCACAGATTTGGAAGTTGCTGGATTATTTCTTGGCTACTTTTTTATGTGGATGAAGCGGAAAAGATGCACATACTAAATAAAGTTGCGAACTGTATGTTTACAATACGTAGTTTGTCAGTCCTCCACTAGGGCAATGCTGCCGTAGTGGCGGCCATTGCTAGACACCGATAGAGGCGGGAAAGTTAAAAACTATTGCATTGTTGCTATTAAAGTTTCGGATGCAGTGGTTTGTTGTGCAGCCTATGGGTGCAGAAATGGAGATTGGAGCACTAATAGAATATTTTTTTGTTTACATAATCTTCTGTTTGACAGAACTGTGGAAGATAACATGTCCACAAATTTATTATACATGTCCTACAATAGTTTCACAATGCTGCAACACTATAAGATTGCATCATATAAGAATAATAATCAAGCAGTGGGGATGTGCTTCGTACTAAAGAATTTTTTTTTATTCCAGATTAAACATCAATAATATGTATGTTATTCTCCATCCCTCTTTATACTCCATCATTTAAGTTTACATTATTTTTACCTGAATCCACACATTCTCTCCTTCTCTCCACTCTTACCATTTCTCCTCCTTCCTCCTCCTCCTCCACATCTAATCCACCCTCCCTTCTTTCCTCCACTCTTACCATTTCTCCTCCTTTCTCCTCCACATCTAATCCACCCTCCCTTCTTCCCTCCACTCTTACCATTTCTCCTCCTTTCTCCTCCACATCTAATCCACCCTCCCGTCTTCCCTCCACTCTCACCATTTCTCCTCCTCCTTCCTCTTCCTCCTCCATATGTAATCCACCCTCCCTCCTTCCATCACCACCACCACCACCAACTACTACTACTACTACTACTTCTTCAGGAATATTAGAAGCCTGCTGCTGTGAGGTGTTGTTGATAGGAATGCCAGAATGTGTGTTGTTGTTGAAGCTATCCATTTCAATCTGTGTAAAAAAAAAATATTGTTAAAGTTAATTTTGTGGGGAGTACATACAGTGTAGGTGGTAAATATGTAGTTAGTTATCTGTGATGACATTATTACTGCACCTTGATAGGAATTAAGGTAGTTAGTATAGTTATTATATAGTAGTTATTGTATAGTAGTTATTATAGTTATTGTATAGTTATTGTATAGTAGTTATTGTATAGTTATTGTATAGTAGTTATTATAGTTATTGTATAGTTATTGTATAGTAGTTATTATAGTTATTGTATAGTTATTGTATGGTAGTTATTATAGTTATTGTATAGTAGTTATTATAGTTATTGTATAGTTATTGTATGGTAGTTATTATAGTTATTGTATAGTAGTTATTATAGTTATTGTATAGTTATTGTATAGTAGTTATTATAGTTATTGTATAGTAGTTATTATAGTTATTGTATAGTTATTGTATAGTAGTTATTGTATAGTTATTGTATAGTAGTTATTATAGTTATTGTATAGTTATTGTATAGTAGTTATTATAGTTATTGTATAGTAGTTATTATATAGTTATTGTATAGTAGTTATTATAGTTATTGTATAGTAGTTATTATAGTTATTGTATAGTAGTTATTATAGTTATTGTATAGTTATTGTATAGTAGTTATTATAGTTATTGTATAGTAGTTATTATAGTTATTGTATAGTTATTGTATAGTAGTTATTATAGTTATTGTATAGTAGTTATTATAGTTATTGTATAGTTATTGTATAGTAGTTAGTATATAGTTATTGTAGTTAGTATAGTTATTGTATAGTAGTTATTGTACATAGTTATTGTATTGTAGTTAGTATAGTTATTGTATAGTAGTTATTGTACATAGTTATTGTATAGTAGTTAGTATATAGTTATTGTGTAGTTCTTTACCTGTGTTGATATTTGTACAGCGTCTTGATAGGAAGGTAGTTTATCCACCACATCATCATAGGTGGGAGGAATGTCGTCTGTTGCACCCTGAAATATGCAACATGCAGGTTTGTATTGTATTGCAAAATTAGGCAACACCAGGCAAAAATAATTCTTGCTGATTCATCTTAACTAACTATAATTATATGCCAGAAAACAGACGACCTCAATGTTACTTTAAGAGGGTGTGGGAGTAGGGGACAGGTTTGGGGGATTTTTTGGGGGTGCGGAAATAGGGGGACAGGCTTGGGGTGGGTAGAAAGCCTGTCCCCCTATTCCCGCATGCATCCCCTAACCCCCCCCCCTCTCCCAAGCCTGTCCCCCTACTCCCGCACCCCCCAAATCCCCCCCAAGCCTGTCCCCCTACTCCCACCCCCCCTTAATATGGGATCTGTTTCGTGGAGGAATGAACAAAGATCTTTTTATTTATCAACAAAATAATCTTCCTTTAATTAAGTTTGTGTGTGTGTGTGTGTGTGTGTGTGTGTGTGTGTATTTATGTGACTGGTGGCCGCGTTGTTGTAATTAATTAAGCAAGTTTGTGTGTGTGTGTGTGTGCTGGTGTGTGTGTGTGTGTGTGTGTGTTTATGTGTGTGTGTGTGTATACTTACTTGTTGACTGGTAGCCTGGTTGTTGTCGTTGTTGTCATCACCGTTACCCCGTCGTTGTCTTCTCATTGGTTCTGGTATCCTTGTTAGACGACGCCTGATGGAAAGAGGTAACCAATAAGGGGGTGCGGGGGTAGGGGGACAGGCTTGGGGGAGTTTAGGGGGGTGCGGGGCTTTTGGGGGAGTGTGGGAATATGGGGACAGGCTTGTGGGGAGTTTAGGGGGGTGCAGGATTTTTTTGGGGAGTGCGGGAGTTGGGGGACAGGCTTGGGGGAGTGTAGGGGGGGGTGCGGGTTTTTTTGGGGAGTGCGGGAGTTGGGGAACAGGCTTGAGGGGGTTAGGGGGGTGCGGGAATATAAGGGACAGGCTTTCTACCCCTCCCCCCAAGCCTATCGATCCCCCTATTCCCGCACCCCAACCCCCAAGCCTGTCCCCCTATTCCCGCACCCCTTTAACCCTTTCTCACCCAACCTTGGTAAATCTGGACCAACTGAATCCTCCAAACTATTCCAAGCAACTACAGAACATTATTATTTGTGCTCTTCTGGTCTTGTTTCCTAGCATACTTTGGAGGAATAAAATCACTCCAATGTAACAAAAAAGAATTACCACCTTTTAAGGGAGGGAGTGAGTGAGGAGGTGTTGGAGGGAAAGAGGAAGGGAGGGAGGGAATGAGGAGGTGTTGGAGGGAAAGAGGAAGGGAGGGAGGGAGTGAGGAGGTGTTGGAGGGAAAGAGAAAGGAAGGAGCGAGAGGTAGGAGAGAGAAAAGGAGAGTGTTAAATGGAGGCAAATAGAATGGAGTGAGAGGGAAAAAAGGGGGATGGTAGAGAAGAGGAATCATTGCAATAATAATAATAATAATAATATTAATAATAATAATATTCGGTTTATTATATAATAGGAGCAGGGAAGCTGAAAATGTACATATTACAATAAAACAATAATGATAAAAATGGGAATGAACACAAATGAAAACAAAAATAAATAAAAGGTGTACTCACGATATGATAACAGAGTAAACAGAAGCAGCGACGAAACACAAGGCAATGATGATGCAAACGAAGATGGCCATTTGTAAAGCCGCCTCGTAACCATTTGAAGGAAACGCACTGAAACAAAACGGGAAATAAAACGGGAAATAAAAATGTAGTGGATGGGATGATGATGGTGTTGTGTTGTTGTGTTGATGGTGGTGGGGGAGGGGAGGGGGGAAGGATGGTGGGGGGTTGTGGTGGTGTGGGTGAAGTGGGTTGTTGGTGGTGGTGGTGAGGGCTATTGTGGTGGGGAAGGAGTGAGGGTTGTGGTGTGTTTTTGGTGGGGGGGGGGGGAGTGAGGGTGAAGTGAAGGGTGTGTTGGTGGGGGGGGGGGGGAGTGAGGGTGAAGTGAAGGGTGTGTTGGTGGGGGGAGAAGTGTGTGTGGGGGGGGGGGTTGTTGTGTTTTGGTGGTGGGGAGGAGTGAGGGTAAAGTGAGGGTTGTTGTGGTGTTGGTGATGGTGGGGAGGGGGAGGGATGGTGGGGAGGGTTTTGTTGAGTTGTTGGTGGTGGGGGGGTATAGTGGGGTTGTTGTGTTGGGGGTGGGGGGGATAGTGAGGGTAAAGTGAGGGGTGTTGTTGTGTTGGTGAGGGGGGGGGAGTGGGGGCTGGGTGTGGGGGTTGTGGTGGGGGGAGTGAAGGAGTAATAATAAGGGTTGTTGTTTTGAGGAAGATATTATACGAGTAAACAATACTGATTAAAACTCACCAATAACTGAGTTCGTAGAAGATGCCACCGTTGTCACATGAACAATACGAGTTGACACACTCTGTTGACCTGTTGTGTGTACAGCTGTCAATCACACACCTCGAACCCAGGAACCCTTAAGGGAAGAAGAGTATACTTTTGGTAATTACAGCGCCTTGATTCGATCCTCCAAAGTATGCCAGAAAACAGACCCAGTAGAAGAAAATTAATGGTATCCTGTTGCCTAGAATAGTTTGGAGGAATCATAATCTCCAAAAATGTCAGAACTATACAACAACTATGTATGTACAGTCAGTCTCAGAAATTCTTATACTCCAATTAATGTGATATCAAGGGCATTATAACAGCTAGAAAATCTGGTCCAGTAACTTCCAAACCTAATAATAATAATAATAATAATAATATATACATTATAATTACCATAATAATAATAATAATAATAATAATAATAATAATAATAATAATAATAATAATAATAATAATAATAATAATATTAATAATAATAAGAACAATAATAATAATAAACATATAATTACCACAATAATAATAATAATAATAATAAACATAATAATACTAATAAACATATACTTACCACAAGGTCCACAATAGTAGAAGAGAGTGTTACGTCCGAATGTTCTGCTTTGGGATACACATTTACCAACACCACAACTACACCGGCCATCTGGTGGGGGAGAATCACACTATAAACAATTTTAGGCACGTATTCACAAAACATACTCATTCGTGGTTGGTTGGTGATGCCGATGGTGTGTGCGTGTGTTTGTGTCCTAGAGAGAGAGAGAGAGAGAGAGAGAGAGAGAGAGAGAGAGAGAGAGAGAGAGACATCATATACGGTACTACTGTTACATACCAAGGTAGAGAGAGAGAGAGAGAGAGAGAGAGAGAGAGAGAGAGAGAGAGAGAGAGAGAGAGAGAGAGAGACATCATATACGGTACTACTGTTACATACCAAGGTAGAGAGAGAGAGAGAGAGAGAGAGAGAGAGAGAGAGAGAGAGAGAGAGAGAGAGAGAGAGAGAGAGAGAGAGAGAGAGAGGAGAATTATATATAAGTGTAATTTACCGAGAGAGAGAGAGAGAGAGAGAGAGAGAGAGAGAGAGAGAGAGAGAGAGAGAGAAACAAACACAGAGACAAACAGAGAGAAAGAAAGAGAGAGATCAACAGAAAGACAGACAGGACACAAAAATAAACCCTACACCACAATTCTTCACTCACCAATACATAGAGGTGCTGGCTGTAATATAGTGCCAACAGAGAGTGCCACAGCCAAGTCCACGTGAGGGAAAAAAAAAAAAAAAAAAAAAAAAAAAAAAAAAAAAAGTGAGAAAAAACTAAATCCTTTATAATTATCCTTTACCAATACATAGAGGTGCTGGCTGTAATATAGTGCCAACAGAGAGTGCCACAGCCAAGTCCACGTGAGGGAAATGAGAGAGAGAGAAAAAAAAATAAAATAAAAAATAAAGAGTGAGAAAAAAAAACTAAATCCTATCTAATTATCCTTTACCAATACATAGAGGTGCTGGCTGTAATATAGTGCCAACAGAGAGTGCCACAGCCAAGTCCAGGTGAGGGAAGGCATCGTTACAGTCCTGGTCCACACTACACACTATGTCCTCAGGGTAACACGTTATCTGATCAACTGTACATGCTGGCTCTGTATGTGGTGGCAAACAAAAAATAAAAGAACAATGAACATTTTATTATTTTATCTCTGTGGTGGAACGAAGAACATTTAACATATTTTATCTCTAAGTAATTTACGTATTATTATTATATTTCTGTGGTGGAACAAAGGACATTTAATATAGTCTCTCTAGTGAAATAAAGAATATTTAATATAATTTATCTCTGTGGTGGAACAATGAACAATTAACATAATATTTTATTTCTGTGTGGAACAAAGAACAATTAATATAAAATTGAAGTTTATAGAATCATCTAACTTCCCAGTGAACCAATTTATAAATAACTTATTATCTTATCACAGTCACCATGCAGTTATAATAGTAATAATAGTAATAGTAACAGTTATAATAGTAATAAGTACCTATGCATGTGTTGTTGTTGTTGTAGTTGTTGTTGTTTTTGGAGTTGAAGATGCTGTTGTTGTTGTTATTGTTGTTGTTGTTGTTGTTGTTGAAGTATGGCATTACGTGACATACGAGTGAACCAATTATAACGCTTTATAACTATTGTATCTCGTGACTGTGACAAGGTAATCAGCTTTGTAAAATGGTTCACTGGTATGTCACATGATGCCAGACAACAACAACAACAACAACAACAACAAAAACAACAATAAGAACAACAACAACAACAACAAGAAAAACAACAACAACAGCTGTATGGATAGTTATTATTATTATTGTGACTCATAATGTAACATGCACTTCAATAATAAACCCTAGCTGTGAATATAGTGTGTTATTAATATTTTGACACCTAATTGTACCAACCATAGCTATCCACACTACTATATAATAATATATTAAGGGGGAGTGGGGGTAGGGGACAGGCTTGGGGGAAACTGGGGGATGCGGGAATAGGGGGACAGGCTTGGGGGTGGGTAGGAAGCTTGTCCCCCTATCCCGCACCCCCCTAACCCCCCCAAAACTCCCCCAATCCTGTCCCCCTACTACTGCACCCCCCTAACCCCCCCCAAGCCTGTCCCCCTATTCCCACACCCCCTTAATAAACTCATTAACTTTTAATTGGAGCTGTATATTTTGTATCATTAGTTAATCACACTACTGTATTAATAAACTCACTATCTTTTAATTGGAGCTGTGTTTTTGTATCCTTAGTTAATCACACTGCTATGTAATAAATTCACTAACCTTTACTTTGTACTGTGTTCTTTGTATATTTAGTTAATCACATTATACTGTAATAAATTCACTAACCTTTACTTTGTACTGTGTTCTTTGTATTGACAGTCGATATTGCAGACACTTCTCTCATCACTCCATCACCATCACCAACACTATCACCACCACCACCAACACCAGTCACTACCACTGCCACTACTTCTCCACCATCACCATCACCACCAACACCAACACCACCACCATCACCAACACCATCAATAGTGTAGCAAGATGTTATAATAATATTAGAGATTAATAGAAGGGCAGTCCATCCTCTCATATTATTATTATTAGTAGTATTATTAGTATTATTTTTTTTCCTTACCCCCATTCTACTATAGGGAAATAAACTACAGATGTATTTTATTCGTGATTTAGAATATAGATTAGTTTGTTGTTGTTGTTGAGACATTTCTATATTTCATTGTTATTAAATCATCGTTATTCATTTATAAGGTTCACGGTTATTTATTTCCAAATGTCACTGTCATTTAATTAACTGGAATTAATTACGTTATTGTTATTATTAATTTCCACTTGTCACTGTCATTCAATTAATATCACCATCCACTATCATAAATTTACACTATTATTGTTAAATTAGTCACATATTATACAGTATACACATTAGTCACATATATAATACAGCATAACAATTTAGTCACATATATAGGCCTACATCATAACAATTTAGTCACATATATACATCATAACAATTTATTAGTCACATATATACAGCATAACAATTTAGTCACATATATACAGCATAACAATTTAGTCACATATATACAGCATAACAATTTAGTCACATATATACAGCATAACAATTTAGTCACATATGTATCTGTATAACAAGTTAGTCACATATAATAATTATACTGAATACACATTAATTCCATATATACTGTTATTTGCTAAGTTATTAGTCAATATATATATATATATATATATATATATATATATATATATATATATATATATATATATATATATATATATATATATATATATATATATATATATATATATATATATATATATATATATATATATATATATATATATATATATATATATATAACACATACACATATATAAACATACACATACACGCATACACATACACACAACATACATATACACACATAACACACACATACACACATACACATACACACACGACATACACATAAATACATACACACACAACATACATATACACACAACATACATACACACATAACACACACATACACACATACACCACCAACACCACCACGTATATGAAGGCTAATAAGTAATATATTATTTGTGTTATGGTTATCTTATCAGTTTATGAGTCTAATCATTTCATATCATCTGTTATCTGTTTAAAGGATAATAAATGTACAGTGTTTGGTAAATAAATAAATCTGGAGCAAATGATTCCTCCAAAGTATTCAGAGAAACCACAGGACATCATTATTATTATTGTTAATCTGCTTAGGAGGAATCAAGGCACTCCATTCTCCATGACTCCAGCTGCCACACCCCTTGGCCAATACAGTAGTAACACACACAAGTTAGGTTAGTAGATATAGCCTTATATAGATTAGGAGATATAGCTTAATTACACAGGTTCCCTCACACCTTTCAACATTTTCCTATCCCTCTCTTACATTGCCATCACTTGCCTCATTCTCCCTCAGTCTCTCCTTATACTACCTAATTAATCAGAGGAATGGGTGGAAAATCACACTATAAAAAATAACGTCATCACGAATGTAATTAAAACCACACTGGTAGACGAAATATTTTTATTCCAAACGTTTTGGTGACCTCTGTGGCCCCCTTCAGTGTAAATACAGGCTAAGACCACTATATATATAATAATAATAATAAATTATATATATATATATATATATATATATATATATATATATATATATATATATATATATATATATATATATATATATATATATATATATATATATATATATTAGTGTGTGCGTGCGTATGTTATTGTTTTAAGTAGTGTGTGTGTGTGTTATTGTTTTAAGTAGTGTGTGTGTATGTTATTGTTTTAAGTAGTGTGTGTGTGTGTGTTATTGTTTTAAGGGAAGTAACCTTTTGTGGTCAATTTGGAGTCAATGTAGGCCTCCAAACTCAGCTATAAAACACATCCCCTGTATAATTTCATACAGAGGGATTACCATCAGTGATGGTAATGGTAATAATTTTACAGTGATGGTAATGGTAATAATTTTACAGTGATGGTAATGGTAATAATTTTACAGTGATGGTAATGGTAATAATTTTACAGTGATGGTAATGGTAATAATTTTACAGTGATGGTAATGGTAATAATTTTACAGTGATGGTAATGGTAATAATTTTACAGTGATGGTAATGGAAATAATTTTACAGTGATGGTAATGGTAATAATTTTACAGTGATGATAATGGTAATAATTTTACAGTGATGGTAATGGTAATAATTTTACAGTGATGGTAATGGTAATAATTTTACAGTGATGGTAATGGAAATAATTTTACGGTGAAGGTAATGGTAAAAATTTTACGGTGATGGTAATGGTAAAAATTTTACGGTGATGGTAATGGTAAAAATGTTACGGTGATGGTAATGGTAAAAAATTTACGGTGATGGTAATGGTAAAAAATTTATGGTGATGGTAATGGTAAATATTTTACGATGATGGTAATGGTAAAAAATTTACGGTGATGGAAATGGTAAAAATTTTACAGTGATGGTAATGGTAAAATTTTACAGTGATGGTAATGGTAATAATTTTACAGTGATGGTAATGGTAAAATTTTACAGTGATGGTAATGGTAAAAATTTTACGGTGAAGGTAATGGTAAAAAATTTACGGTGATGGTAATGGTAAAAATTTTACGGTGATGGTAATGGTAATAATTTTACAGTGATGGTAATGGTAAAAAAATTTACAGTTATGGTAATGGTAAAAAATTTACAGTTATCGTAATGGTAAAAATTTTACAGTGATGGTAATGGTAATAATTTTACAGTGATGGTAATGGTAATAATTTTACAGTGATGGTAATGGTAAAAAATTTACAGTGATGGTAATGGTAAAAATTTTACAGTGATGGTAATGGTAAAAATTTTACAGTGATGGTAATGGTAAAAATTTTACGGTGATGGTAATGGTAAAAAATTTACGGTGATGGTAATGGTAAAAAATTTACGGTGATGGTAATGGTAAAAAATTTACGGTGATGGTAACGGTGGTGGCGGCGGCGACGACGAAAAAAAAAATAAATAAAAATAAAATAAAGTTAATTATTACAAAAAAAAAATTGTTAAAAAAAATATATATATATTATTTTAAAAATATAAAAATATAAACCTCATTATTAAAAAACGACGGCGGCGGCGGTGACAGCGGCTGCGGCGGCGACGGGGCGGCGTCGACGATGAAAAAAAAATTAATAAATAAAAAAAATGATAATAATAATAAATAATAATATAAAAAAAAATTAATTATTACAATAAAAAAAAAAAAAAAAAAAAAAAAAAAAAAATATATATATATATATATATATATATATATATATATATATATATATATATATATATATATATATATATATATATATATATATAAATATAAAATATATATATTATTTAAAAAAATATATATATATAAAAAAACGACGGCGGCAGCGGCGGTGGCGGCGACTGGGCGGCGGCGGCGGCGGAAACTGGGCGGCGGCGGCGGCGACGACGACGAAAAAAAATTATAATAAAAAAAAAAAAAAATGAAGTTAATTATTACAAAATAATAAAAAATATATATATATATTATTTTAAAAAATAATAATAATAATTATTAATAAACGACGGCAGCGGCGACGGCGGCGACGATGAAAGAAAAAATAATAATAAAAAAAATAATAATAATAATAATAAAAAAAAAGTATTAAAAAACGACTGCGGTGGCGGCGGCGGCGGCAGCGGCGGCGGGGCGGCGGCGGTGGCGGGGCGATTGGCGGCGGGGCGGCGGCGGCGGTGGTGGCGACGGGGCGGCGGCGACTGGGCGGCGGCGGCGGCAGCGACGACGACGAAAAAAAATAATAATAAAATAAAAAAAATAATAAATAAAAAAATATATAATAAATAGAAGTTAATTATTACAAAAAAAAAATAATTGATAATATTTAAAAAAGATTAAAAAAAATCTAATTATTAAAAAACGACGGCGGCGGTGGCGACAGCGGCGGCGGCGGCGGCGGCGGCGGCGGCGGGGCGACAACGGCGGGGCGGCGGAGGCGGCGGCGGCGGCGACGACGACGAAAAAAAAATATAATTAAAAAAAAATATATATATATAAAAAAAGAAGTTAAGTATTACAAAAAAAAAAATATATATATATATATATTATTTAAAAAATAATAATAATAATAATTATTAAAAAACGACGGCAGCGGCGACGATGAAAAAAAAATTAATAAATAAAAAATAAATAATAATAATAATAATAAAAAACAGTTAATTATTACAAAAAAAAATTAATAAAAAAAAAATATATATATATATAAAATATATATATATTAATATATTGATATATATATTGACATATATATATATATTGATGCCCATGATCGACCGTAAGGATCTCATGTGGAAACGCTCAAGCTGCTTGGTGTGTTTCCTGTACAGTGTCCAGGTCTCACAGCCATAGAGAAGACTTGTGAGGACCACCGCTTTATACACTTTGATTTTCGTGGCTAGCTTGATACTTTTGTGGTTCATCACACGAGTACGGAGACGACCAAGAGCCTGGCTGGCCTTGCTGATTCTGGCAGAGATTTCCCTGTCGAGTGAGCCGTCACTGGAGATGACACTGCCAAGGTACTTAAAGTGCTCAACTGTTTTCAGAGCAGTGTCTCCGATGAGGATGGTAGGAGAATGATGCTCTGGTGAGGCAGGTGAAGGTTGGTAGAGGACCTCCGTCTTTCCAAGACTGATTGTCAAGCCGAAGAGCCGGGAGGCTTCCGCAAATTTGTTGACAATGAGCTGAAGGTCCGCTTCTGTGTGCGCCATTAAGGCACAATCGTCAGCAAATAGTGCCTCTGTCACGAGTCTCTCAACTGTTTTGGTCTTGGCACTCAGCCGGCGTAGGTCAAACAAGGAGCAGTCCAGTCTGTACTTGATGTAGATGCCTCTATCGATATCTCTGTGGGCATAGTTCAACACACAGGTGAAGAATAGGTTGAACAGGACTGGGGCAAGGACACAGCCCTGTTTGACACCATTTGAGATCTCAAAGGGAGCAGAGGTGTCACCCCCAGCAAGGACAATGCCAATCATACCGTCGTGGAAGACGGATAATGTGTGTGAATTTTCGAGGGCAACCGAGTTTGGAGAGAATGATCCAGAGAGCTTCTCTGTTCACCGTGTCGAAGGCCTTTGTGAGGTCGACGAAGACTGCATAGAGGTCCATCCGCTGCTCGATACACTTTTATTGGACCTATCTCACTGAAAAGACCATGTCGATGGTACTGCGGCCTGGTCTGAAGCCACACTGTGACTCTTCAGATACTGTGCTGATGAGTATAGTATTATAATACTATACAATGCAATCTCTGGATGTATGTCTATCTATCTATTGCCAGACGCCTTAATCCCCGGGGGGGGGCCACAAATGAAATGCCTCCATGCATTCCTATCCCTTGTTAACTGGCATCCCTCCTCCCACCCAACGCCTCCTTCGCTCATATACCTCCTAACTCCATCCTTCCATCTCGTTCTCGGTCTGCCTCTCCCTCTCCATCCCTCCACCTCACTCTCATACACCTTCTTGACCAATCTCTCGTTCCCCATACGTTCTATATGACCGAACCACCTCAAGGTGTTCCTCTTCACACTCTCCAGCACATTCACATCCACATTGCATCATTCACGCACTTCTTCGTTTGTCAATCTATCTCTCCATGTCACTCCACATGAGCTTCTCAGGTAACTCATTTCCACACCTCTCACTTCTCACTCTTGATCTGTGTCTCTCTGTCATCGTCCATGCTTCACTCCCATATGTCAGTGTTGGGATTATAACACTATCATGCAGGGTCTTCTTCACTTCCATACTCATCGCCCTATTCCTTGTCACTGACTTCAGCGTTCCTATAACCCTCTCCTGCATCTCATCCTCCAAACCTCCATCTTTACTCATCACACTACCCAGATACTTAAATGAGCTGACATTCGCCATAACCTGGCCATTCAACCTCACCTCACAGTCTGTGGCTGCCCCTCTCTCAAAGACCATAACTTTGCTCTTTCCCACATTTACCTTCAAATTCCGTCTCTCGCACACAGTTCCAAACATGTTCACCAGACCCTGCAACTCCCACTCATTGTCACTCACCAGTACTGTATCGTCAGCAAACAGCAGCACAGGAAGCTTCCACTCACTCCCCTCCTCCATCATGGGAACACCAACATCCACTGCTCTTCCCTGTATCTCTTTCATGACTCCATCCATATATACACTGAACAACCACGGGGACATTACACAACCTTGCTTTAACACAACATTCAATTCAATGAACTCACTCTGCTCACTCTCTACCCTGACTGCTGCTTTTGCACCCTCATATAAACTCTTCACTGCCCTCAATAACTTCCCAGGCACTCCATATATTCTCAGTACTTTTCATAGACCTTCTCGATCAATTCAGTCATACGCCTTCTCCAAAACCATAAATGCAGCATACCAGCATACACCTTCTGTCCCTTCTCCAGACATTTTTCCACAACACATCTCAAGGAGAAAATCTGGTCCACACACCCTCTTCCCTTCCTAAAACCACCCTGCTCCTCTCCCACCCATTTCTCTGTCCTCTCTCACTCTTTCAATCACTACCCTACAATACACTTTCCCCACTACACTAAGGAGACATATTCCTCGATAGTTCCCACACACTCCCCTCTCTCCCTTACCCTTGTACAGTGGTACTACGACTCCTGATTTCCAGTCATCCGGCACACTTCCTTCCTCCCATGCTAGCTTACACATTTTCCACACCCACTCGATCACTATCTCACAGCCATACTTCAGCATTTCGCCACACACTCCATGTATGTACCGGTACTTATACTATAGTCCAGTAGAATGTCTTAATTATCCCTATATCTTCACCAACATCTTGGCTAATTAAAGACAATGAAAAATGATGTTTATTTTTGAATACCTATCATCCTGGAGGCCCTGCTGGCTAAACAAATATCTCTATACTGTACTATACAGTAGTGGTATAATTTATAACCTCTACTAATTATAGGTAACATTTTTACTGTATACATACTTAAAATACCATAGTACTGTATATCAAATTAATTTTACAGTATTAAAATGCCAAAGCAACCATATACAGTAGTGTGTTCGACTACAGGGTTAGGAATAATAGTTTCTGTTACGTCATTATTTTTTTTAATGTTCAGGGCTAAGCATTAAAAACTGTTACTAGTAAAACAGTTATGAAGATCATTAATATATCAACATATGTAAGAATTCCAAGCAATAATGACAAGCAACATTATTATTAGGCACAATAGATTGGGTGAAATGTTGTGAGTGATTACTTCCAAAACATGTAATGCGTTTTAATTAAATTAAAGGGTAGTAGTAATGTACACTCTGCAAAACAACTTTTGGAACCACCACTATTGCTAGTGCTATGTAGACTTGGTAAGCCTATTCCACTGGCGATAATACGTACTCTCAATCTAACACCACACAAATCCTTTACTAATAGCATTACAAATGAATTATCACATTTTTAATCAATGGGATCACTGTCACTCCTCTCACTCCACCCTCCCTCCCTTCACTCTCACTATTCTTTCCTGTCTTCTCACTCTCCCTTCACTCTCACTATTCTTTCCTGTCTTCTCACCCTCCCTTCACTCACTATTCTTTCCTGTCTTCTTTTCACTCTCGCTACTCTTTCCTGTCTTCCTTTCACTATCACTTCACTAACTATTTTTCTGTCTTCCTCTCACTCCACTTTCATTTTACTCTCACTCCACTCTCACTATTATTTCTGTCTTCCTCTCACTCCACTCACTATTCTTCCTATCTTCCTCTCACTCTCACTACTCTTCTCTTTTCTCTTCTTACTCTCCCACCACTCTCACAATTCTTTTGTCTTCCTCTCACTCTCCCTCCACTCTCTTACGTTATAATATGTATTATGAATAGGTGTATTATTATCCCTGTACAGGGACACTTAGCAGGCGTACCATGATAAAAATTCTAAAATTAATGGAGGGGTGGTTCCAAAACTTTTTTTTGCAGAGTGTACAATGTTGGTGGTAAAATTGGAGTAAATGAATCCTTCAAACTATTCCAAGTAACAGACCACCATTATTTTTGTTTACTTAGTCCTGTTTCCTGGCATACTTTGGGGAAATCAAGACACTCCAATGTACAGTTGCCAAAAAAGGTATTGCGACAAATCTTGATAGAACTTTAACCCTAGTAATATCCACAACTATTTGTATATGGACTATAAGCATGTATATAACAGAAGGAAATATACATATCCTTCTGTAATACATACTTATAATCCCTACAAATAACTAAGGACATTAATATATTTAATGTTGTACCAATAGTTGTCGCAATACCTTTTTTGGCAACTGTACCATAACAACTACAGTATATTGCCCCCTTAATATTCTTCACTAATGTACACTTGCCTTGACTTCCACTTAGTTGATTGGATGGTTGGTTGGTTGGTTTATGTATGTATGTTCTCTCTCTCTTCTGTAGTCAGGGTGAACGAATGAGACTCTCGAATTACAATCAAGCAGCAGCTAACAAAGAGTCACTAATTCACAACGTAAGGGAAACTGTCAAACGCAAAAAATGATGATGATGATGATCCGGAGAGCAATTTCAACACTAACCAACAAACCAACCTGTACCGAGTAAACATCAGGGCAAATGTAAATACAATAGGTGTGATAATTATTCCTCATGCATGCAAGTAACTCTTCTCCCAGTGCAGTGTGAAGGAAGTATTAGTCTCACTTGATATTTACACTATGAACAATTGTGGTACATAGTCCTTGATCAGGGTGTAAGGGGATGTCTGGTCAAGGACTATGTGCCACAACTGTACAAACATGTTAATCCATCAGCTGGGACTTGGTAGGTCTGTATTTAATGTTTACAAAAGAAAAAATAAAGTAACTGGTTTTAATTATGTACAGTACTGTACTCTTAAATGAAGACTGAGGGCTTTTGGATTCATTTTTTTGTTTTCAATTTTTTTTTTATTATTTGCCTTGCAGAAGCACTTAATTACCAAGATCTAAATGCTGAAAACAAATTTAGTTAACCACCGATAAACAACAGCTTACGTCTTAAATGATATGTCACATCATACCATTCAGATGATCATTTAAATGACACTAAAAATTCAGTGGTCTTAAGTTTAAAATTTTTTAACAGGGTCAGTCAAATTTAATTTTGATTTGAAATGAATGCTGCCAACTCTTCCAATCTACTGACACCTGAGGTTTAGATTGTCTTTGGTCTGTATATCAGAAACGACATGGCTTAGACAATGAAGAAGACTAGCTGTTTTGATGGGTTTGTAACATAATAGGTGGAGCTGCTATACCAGTTACTGTTATTGACTAGGCCATGACTTTTATTGCATGTGGCCCACAGTCATATAATTTGTTGTTAATCATGAACTGGTAAAAATGAGAAACGTAAAGAACCAAAAGTTCTGACCACTTTGACTTTCATAATTAAAGGATCCTTCCTAATGGTATGAGTACTGAGGCTGCAAGTGAATATTCAATTCCCGAGGATAAAAACTGGTTGTTGTCTCAAACATATTAAATGTTTACATCGAAACACAATACATAATTATCAAACTCAAATTGAATTTGAAAACATACAGTAACAAACACTGTTTGGCTATACAAAAACAGGACTGAAATTGCTGATTGACATTACTGATGAACAGATAAAAGTTAATAAAAAAAAACATCTAACACAGAGTAATTTCCACAAAAACTGTCACTGTGTGCTACATGAAAACACTACAACTGTGAATACAAAGGTTAAATTAGAGCCCTTATGTTAAATGAAACAAGTGTATATGATTTCAATTGCAGTTGTGATCAAATTTGACCCCAAATGCAATGTGCATGCTAAAATTCCATTCAGGGCTAATTCCAAAAGTTGTATAGAGCAGGTTAACACCATAACCTAATTTTACAGCTTAGTTAAATGAGGGAGAGGATTTATTACTCAAGTGTTGTGAATATCACATGGTGGGACACTCCTACAGCAAAACAAGGCATTCATGAGTTGAGTTTATGTGAACAGGATACACTACAGTACTTTATTATTCAAGTCCTTTTAAAAGATGTATGTATGTAGCAGCATTATATCAGGTACAATGCTTCAAGATTTCATAATATACCTGCAAGTACAGTATATTGTGATTTAATAAATTATTATTACATATAACTCAATTGAGGCAAAAAAAACTTCTATTCAAAAAATCATTGTGAAATTTGAAAAAAAAAAGAGAAATATTTTCTTTGCGTTTGATATTTCAACTTGACATGGCTAAACATACCAGAAAGTTGAATATTTCTGCTTTTGAAGACATATATTACATTTACAATATACATGTACAGTATTTGGTTAGATCCTTGAAATTTGAAAGTTATAAGTACTAGAGCCCCTACTAATACTGTTGGAACTTATGAAGGGTATATTGTATTTAATTGTGTAAGGTACTGCATACTCTAGTACAGTACAGTACTAGTAAACAAAATTTATTATCTGTGATGGACCTTACAGTACTATATAAATGCTTCCAAGCTGAACTTATGACTTGGTTTGGATAATTTTCCATGCAATCAACAAGACATGGATACAAATTTAGTATTTTTTCTATCATCAATACAGTTTTAGTGTCAATTTCAGAGATTTACGATTACTTCTCTGGGAAATTAGCTCGAATTGTAATGGTTTTCATGCACACAAACTATCATTATTTAGTTTTAATACTTCCAAAACATTACTGTACATTAGTGTACTAACAGACATGAGAAATTTACAATAACCATAAAAGACACTCAATTTACATAATGTGCAGCTCCAATACCCTAAAGTTATTCCTTCATGCAAAAATGTACTGAGAGAAAGCAAGGCCTCACAACCACTGAAAAACTCAACAGCCTACACCATGGCTATAATGCCTGTGGTAGAATAGTGAACATTGAGTTTCATCTTTCCTACAGGGCATGGATACAACAACGCTCTATCACTTGTGGTCTGATTCTGGGTCGTGTGCAGGAAAAGTCTTGCACTTGACTCTTGGAAGTTAAACCACAGTTAACCTGGCTGGCTGGCTGTCATGAGCTATACAGCAACACTGAACTGATAATGAAATGATGCGAGGTCACAGATATGCTCAAACTATCACAGTTTTAGAGTGGGAGAAGTGTGGAGGGGGCCATCATACCATATTCTGACAAGTAATTTTCTAAGTCTTTCAAGCATTATAATTATGTAGTAACTGGTAAGGTACTATGATTCCACAACAAACATTCTACCTTTGATAAGTACAGCTCGTACAAAATGGGAAAATATATGGCTACTATTTATCAGCGATGAAAAAAAATGCTACAGTATCTAGTTACAGGCAATGTGAACTCATGTTGAAAAATAATTATGCAGAGTACACAACATTTTGAAATAATCATGAAACAAGGATAGCATGGTTGCAACTTGACCCCACAAGTGATGAATAAACTTGTACTGCATATTTAATCTTATGCTTATTTATCATCTCCACCTCCTCCCTCTCCTGTAACTAAACTAAAAATGGGATGAAACAGTCAGGACATTGAATGATGCTTTCCAATCACAGTGAAAAGGCATTGGTGTATCAGAAGTGAAACAGGAGGAAGTGATGAAAGACAGCCTACAGTACACCATGTTCTGGGGAAGGCAAGGGTTATGATTCCGTTTGTGAATTGGAGGTTGCACTGATTTCTCCACACTGCCACAAATCATACTTGGGCTGCACACCACCTACACCACAAAAACAAACATGGTCATATTAGTAAACTTCTTGAGAAAAAGGCTCCTTGTTGCTCAACTCATATTGCAAGATACTGTAATAGCAATTGATCGACAAAGAAACTTTTCCTCAAAGAAGTAGTTTAATATTAAAACCTACAACTCCTCAATGTCTCAAATCACCTTGAAGCAAGACACACACCAGTGTGTGCCACACACAGCCATTACTCCTACAGTGGTGTTTGGTCTGTTTACTGGCCGTGTGGAGGAATCCATAGCATCCACCTCACCCCAACTATACATCTTGAAACACCCTGTAACTTGATGTTGATGATGATGATGATGATGATAACAACAGTATACTATACATATGAACTAAATTAATACTGACACTGCATGTAAGAGGCTACCTGGCCGATTTGTCCAGTCACTACAGTCTACAAAAACGAGTTAAGAGCAGGTTCAACTCTTTACCGACCGAATGACTAATTGAGTAAATGTCAAGTTAGTGTGGCTAATAGAAGTGATTGATTTGAATCTATCGTTAGTGTACCTCACTGGTGTGACTGCCTGAATATAATGTTAGTTTAGTCGACTGCTTGGTGTTGCTAAAGAATACCATACAATATTAATTTTTGCTTGATCAATCTACTTCACAACTCATTTTTGTATTCCTGTGGTGACTGGAAAATCCTGAGAGACAACCCTTCATAATCTATGTTTGTAGTAAACTAATACCAGTAATTGACAAAAAAAAAAAAAAAAAAAAAAAAAATGATAATTATCTACTCTACATCCTGGGATACTTTGGGTGTGTCATCAGAGGTAGTGAGGCCTTGCTACCCGACTTGCTGACCATGACTTAATACATGTTTCTCTCTCCTTCACCTTAACATTTTTCTTTGTGTAATCAGGTGCTATGGTGCACTAAAGTTTGTTCCCTCAGTCAGCCACAATATAACTGAATCACCTGTGGTTCAAACGACTAAGCAACGAAAGTTAGATGGCAAATTGTGCTTTGTCATTTGAACCACCGGGGAATCAGTCATATTGTGTCTGGCAGAGAGAATGAGCTTTAGTACAACATAATACCCCAAGCATCCAAAGTTTAAACAACATTTCACATTACCCATAAACAGCTGCTTCTACTTTGGACTAATGCCAGATGATATAATTATATTGTCACAGAAGAACACTCATCCTTCAGGGGTTAATGTATGTTATCTGGGGAAAATGATAATATAAAATTGCACACACACACAAAACACATGCACACATGGAAGATATGACGGTGCAGCTTCACAAGAGCCGAGATGAAGCCAACTATGCAAGAGGAAGCCTGGTGATCTAATTAGGAGTAGGTAGAGAAACAAATTGAATTTTTAAGGGAGGTAATATGATCTAGGCAATTAGGAGGGCTATAGATTCCAAGATTTGTTTCTCCAAACTGTGCCCCAAACAAGACAGAGATTGTTTTATTTGTGGTTGACAAAGTCTGGAAGAATAACATTTCCCATTTCCTTGACAGCCATCATTACCTTCCTTAATTAAACTCTGCTGAATGCTACCCCTTCATTTCATAGGAAAAAGTACTCTACTAACAATACACACTTAAATATAAATGGGTAAATCCTATGACAATAATGGCCCATTCAGACTGTGTTGTGTACATTTCTAACTTAAATAATTACATCAATATTTATAACCAATCTCTACATATCACACTAATGCCTAGGACACACGGGCGCTATGTGGTCATCACACATTTGACTATTCACCACTGAAACTGTATGGTAATAAATCTTTAGTCTACCATTGTGTGTTTTCTTTGCCTTCATGTCCCCATTACAGCAGCTGTACTGTATGACAAGAGTGTGTGGTCCTTGTGTGGTGATAACAAAGCCCCTGTGTGTCCTGGCCTTTAGGGTTGTTGGCAAGAATATAATTGGTGTTGATGATGGTGTGACACCAATATGATAACTCCATAGACACACTACTAACCTATCATATCAGTACCACCCTATTATTACCATCAAGGATATTTTTGCCTATGACCTTTACTTCAAACACCCATCACCATATTTTAATCAAGAGTACAAACTGTAGTGAGATTACAGGTGATGGTGACATTCTATTTATTGACACCATGTGTTTAGTGTACAGCAAATATGATGTTTTCCTCAATACAAATTCCAATAAATGTTATGTACAGTACAAAAATGTCACCCAGTTTTCTTGACACATGACACAAGCAGAATGGACCATAAGCCTCTTGGGGATAACTTCAAAGGTAGGTATACTGTCCTTGAAATAATTTGGAATATATATCACATGTATCACAAATTAATTGGGAAGTTATAATATACTGTAGTACTACAATGCCACAGGATAATCTCCCTACAATAGGGTGACTGGATTTGAAATGACTTATTTATGCCTAAGTAGTTAGTTAGTTATTTCTTGAGGGAAAAAAATCTATTCCACAAGTTTCTTCTATACATAACTTAAAAACTGCTCTAATGGAGATAAAGAATATATACTTTGGAACTCTGAAAAAAAAGGGTTACCAATACTAATGTTATCACACATGTGACTTAGATTCATCGCCTTCACTTTTTACGGTAATTAATCTTCAGTCTTTTATGTCCTTATTAAATTCTCAATATCCTTCAAATGTTGCCCTGGTCACAAAGAACACTAGGTCAGGTATATTAGAATGCTATGATTCCTACAGAGTATTCCAGGAAACTGAACCAGATTAACAAAAATAATGGTTTTCTGTTCCTTGAAATATTACCGTATGAAGGAATCAGCTGCTCCAGATTGACCAACACTGAACTGTTCCATAAAGTGAGGTGGGTTTGTGGATTTGACTGGTCCACTAAATTTGGGTCAGAATATTTTTTTTTCTTTTACATCTCTCGCCCGTCATTAAACGTACACACCAGAAATTAAGGACTCGAAAGACTTCTAGATAATTACCCTTATAATTAACTGTAGCATCTGTGGGTGTGGAGGCAGCACAGGAGTTACTGCATCCTCATACACAATATTTCTTTAATAGGGGTCAACTTGTGTGTGAACAATAAAAGGCTACTCACTCCTTCAAACAAACAAACCTACCACAACAAACCACTCATTTACATACTGTACAACACTTGGGTGGGTATTCTGGTTTATGGTAAATTTAAAAGTAATCAATAGCCTTCCAACTTGTCCACACACATACAATTTCACCCTCAAGTCAATAAGTAAGCCTTTTGCAAGTAAAGTCCTGTGGGTGGCATTATTAAACTTCTTCTACGAAAAGTATTCTTTGTCAATCGATTCCCATTACAGTATTTTGCAAAACAATTTCAGCAAAGGATAAGAGAAATTTTCGTCGAAGTGGTACCACCCTGTGTTTTATCTAGTAGCATAAGGCAATGACAACAACCATTACAGAGTGGTTTCATAGATGGTACTTTATGTGGAACCTTCACATCTGGTTGCCATCACTACTCATGGCTTTTCTTGCAGGAGGCCCTTACTTAGCTTCAATATAATTTCTTAAAAGTTTATATTAAAATAATTTAAGTCACCAACAAAGAAAAAGCAGCATCTACATATTATTATCAGTAAGCCAGCTCATATTATTTTAATCTTGACATGGCTGTTGCTACTTGTGACATGCATACACCTGCTCTCAGAATGTTTTGTTCTTAAAGGGCCTAGGATATGTTTGGCAAATTCCAAGTTAATGATTCCTCCAAACTAGGCCAGGAAATGACCAGAGTAGCAGTCCAATTTTCTGACATCAACACACAATTATATAAGGCATCAATATCAATACAGTAATTATATCTCATAAAAAAATTCCAAAAACAGTGTCTCGAGCTGTATCCTAAAGGAAACTGTCTGTCTTGTTGGCAAATTGGAAGGCTATCAAATCTTCTTACCTATGCCAGAAAATAGATGCCCTCAAGGGGATCTGTTTGTGGTGTAATCTGGAGGTATCGAAGACCCTCCAATTCTCTGACAAATTAATATCCCCTTATGAGCATCTGTCTGTCTCCAACAATTCTTTTCAGTCTAAAGGATTTGGGTGTTGTCATCAAATAATTATGAGGCTACTGATTCATGTAAACAGCAAACCAAATACTACTATCTCCTGAGGCACAGTTTAATTAAGCAATCACAGGTCTCCACTTTCTCAAAAACAACATGCAAACTCTTCAAGTCAAAGCTATTGTTTGAGATACAGTCTGTTATTTGTGTCTAAGCCCCCAACGGTAATTATTCACAGCCGATATTTTTGCAGTTCTCCACATAACTGAATCATCAACAACAAGACTTGGGGCCATATTCAAGAACATTAACAGTGCATACAATGGTGTGGTACCGGTATGATGGCTACATAGATAAACAACAGAATCATCGTACCGATACTATGCCATTGTTAGTACAGTTCCATGGATATTCATGCATACTGCTTCTCAATTCAGTTCAATGACCACAACATTCATCAACATCCACCAAGCAGTCTACAAGTTTGACCATTATGTAGCATCAGAAACTTTTTAATTCAGAGGGTAATACACTTTTGGTACATAGGAGTACTGTACATACTTTGATTCCTCCAAAATATGTCAGGTAACAGGGAAAATATTACTGGTTCTTTACATTAAACTGAAGTTCAAAACTTTAATAAACTGTTGTAACTTTTAATTAAAGTTAAATTAAATTAAGAAGCATAACAGTTACTATATGCTGCATACATAAAGATCAAATAAATAAATACAGTATGAAGCTTAATGTTATAAGCTGAATTGATAAATATGAAGTAAAACAAAACTGATGAAGTACCAAACTGGGATAACAAAGGAAATTTAGCACAACAGGAAAACCCCTTTAAAATATATGAAGTGCCTAAAATACTGACCCTTTCATCATACTTTCTCTAAGCTTTACCTTTCATCAGCAGCTATCTATACCGGTACTGTTTCTCTAATCAACTTTGGATTTTTTTCCTGTTGTAGTCAAGTGTTCTTCCTGTCTAAAAACTAAACAGAAAATATCAATTACAATGTATTTCAAAAATATCCACAGTGTTCCCGCCTCGGATAGCACACGTGGAGAAACATTCAATTATCATATGAGGAGATTGTCTTGTTGATAAATTGAAGGGCTACTGATTCCTCCAAACTATACCAGGAAAACAGATGACCTTACTGTTATTAATAAGGGATCTGTTTTGTGTAATAGTTTGGAGGAATCAGCATCCCTCCAAGTTACCAATAAAATATATAGTCTCTCCTTAATTAAACGGCACAGGCAGCACCCATCATTATTATCATAATTCAAGAGTTATGAGATGGTGGAAAATAAATAATGAGCCCCTGTGTGATAACCCCATTCAATACACCTAAAAGAAGAGATTACCCATTCCATTAACCTCGTACTTCTCGCAAATATAAATAAATACAGGCGGAACTTATGTCATTTTAAAAAGAGCAGCCAGGATACGAGATCCGCAGTAAGATGTGTATGTGTGTCATTGGATCCTCAGATACACACTCTCATACACTCACACTCGAGTACACATATAATCAAGTAAAATTCCATCTTCAGAATTTGTAAATAATATAACTCGCTGTGGAGAGCTTAGTTGGTGTACCCTTTGTGAATAGTAGATAGTTCATATTGTCACACCTAACATTGAATCTCAGGGCTGTGGTGTTGAAGATGGTGTGGTGCTGATACAAAGTCATTGTACCTTTACCATGTCATCATCAACACCACCAATGTTCTTTATTATGACCTGTCCTCCCTCCACAGAAAGTGCATCACCAAACTGTCAAGGCTCAGGGTGGTATTATTAAACTTCTTCTTCGACAAAAAGGCTCCTCTTTGCTAAATTCATATTGCAAATAATAGGAATTGAGCAACGAAGATAACTGTTCCACAAAGAAGTATTTTAATAATAGCACCCACAGAGCTGTACATATCTATCCAAGCAGCAACAGCCCATCCACTCACTAGCTAGCTACTACGTGTGTCCCTTACCAACAGCTGCACCAGTAAGCTCCTATCAAGTGCTTTAATATACAGCAGTAAGGAGGAGGAGAAGAGGTGGCTCGTTTCCTTACTGAGCCTCCACCAACAAACAGAGTTCAGTATAATTATAATACATAAAAATCTAACCCATATGGAATAGATTGAGTGGAAATTAGTACAAGTTATGCATTTTATGTTATGATTAACGGTATTTACCCACTGACAAAAACTCAATGTTTTCTTCATTTTTTTGCTAATATAAAATACTCAGTGTCTAAGATGATATATCTGCTGTTGTTTTTGTACAGCATTAACAAACAAATTATGTGTAATTAATGTTTAGTTGTTCTGTAAACAACACAATAAGATAATATCCCTTGCACTGACATCACTGCATAATCTTTCTTGTTTGGGCTAGAAATTTATGAACTGCAACCATACATGAACCCAACTCCAACAACAACATGAGATTTCCCAGTACATCTATGAAGCCTCCCCTTACTGTGGGGCTAGCTGCTACCATATGTGTTTAGTAGTGCAGCATCCACCGGCTCAAGACAGGAAGGGCAGGTAAAGGAACGCATCAGCCAGTCATCGATACACTGGGTATGGTAGGTGTGCATACAGGGAAGGTAACGAACCTGGTCCCCCACACTGAAGTCTATCATGCAGATCACACACCTGAAACATACATGTAGTGTTTATACATAATTCAAGGAATACAAGTATGGCAAGACAACATTTTCTGCCCTATGATATGTTTAACATCTTCCTCAAGTTATATTTACAGGTAAATCTTCATGGCCAAAAAAATTAAGTTTACTTTTCATCATTTTTCATTCTGGTTAACATCTGGTGGTTTTACAGTTTAAAGGGATTAAATGTACTCATGCCTACAGTACTCACTCTCCACTCTTCTTGGACTCATCAAAGGTACCACAGGGAAGGTGTGTGATTAGGCCCATACGTTTGGCCATCTTGACCTGCTCCTCCTCAGTCAACCCTGATGTGGCCTGGGTGCTGGATGCCGATGGGAAGAATATAGGAGCCTCCTGTAACCAAACAAAAAGGAGCCAAACTTGAACACAAAAATATGGAGACGTGTTTATACCAGACAAAAAAAACAAAAAAACACAGAGAAAAGTAGCAGAATGAAGCAAGTAGAGATAGAAATGAACAGAGAGAAGCAGCATGGACAGATATAATAGATAATAGAGAGCACAGTTGATGGCAAGCACTCGAACGAAAGGCTGCGGAAAATGTAAATACTCGTGACTGAACTCTCTGGTGATATTGATGGTAGAACTATTGTGGAATGTGATTAAAAAAAACTAGACCTTGTGACATCTGTGGGTACTGCTGTGTGAAGAGAGAAAAAAAAAAAAAAAAAAAAAGTGTTTGTGAAGACTAAAAGATGTGGTTGTTGTGGAATGAAACAAAATAACAACAAACGGCTGTTGTCAAACCAGGATTATGCCTACCAGGTGCAAAAATATAAACTACTATATATCTTTTACTCATTATGCAAACTATGTACTGCAATACCTTATCATTCTATTCATATCATAGATAGTAAGTAATCTTACACAGCAATGCAATACAGAAACATAACTAATAAAGGAACCTATGAAAAAACCTACAGTATGATTAAAAGTAAAAAAAATAGAATGTTAAGTGATGAATCATACATAAATAAATATACAAAAAGAGGATGAATGAACACATACTGAAGACTAGCTACTGGTCTCTCCTAATACCATTACAAAATAGACTATAACATCTATTCTCACACAGTATAAATTTCAGACACAGTTTTGAAGGACCCACAGTCACCATTTTATAGGCTCTGTCTGTACTAATAAAATTCAGTTAAACATTTTACAGGTACAATATCTTTAATAAAAAGTTTAGCTGCTAAGTTTCATGTAATTATGTTTCATAAAGTTTTCAGGTAAATATGGACTGAGAGGGTTAAGTGGATATTCTTTAGTTGGCGAATTGGACGGTCTCTGATTCCTTCAAACTATGTCACGGAACAGAATCCACATTAGAACCAATTAGGGCGTCTGTTTTCTGGCACAATTAGGGGCAATCAGTAGTCTTTTTCAATTTACCAACAAGACAATCTCCTTAAAGTCTAGCTAACAGTACAGACAACAGGTGCCAATACAGTACAGTACCCTGAATCCTGTCAAACTATATCAACTAAACTGAACATAACACAAGTCACCTCACACAAACCTGACTCCACTGGCCATTATTAAAACAAACACTAGAGAGACAGTATAACTGAAGCCAATGACGACCAACTCTTAGTTATGTGCACAGTGGCTGAGGTCTCACTTTTGGGATAGTTGCACATAATATTCCCATTCCTTCAACACCACACCTTCCTTATCTTATCCCAAAACTTCACACTTTTCCTTGTCCCATTCCTCCATATTACTGTACATTTTCCTTGTCCCATTCCCCCGCACATCAATGTACATTTTCCTTGTCCCATTCCCCCACACATTAATGTACATTTTCCTTGTCCCATTCCCCCACACATTACTGTACATTTTCTTTGTCCCATTCCTCCATATTACTGTACACTTTCCTTGTCCCATTCCCCCACACATTAATGAACTGTACACTTTCCTTATTCCATCCTTATTTAACACTAACAATAATTTTGTTATCCTAACAATAATAATGAGACAATCATTTTTGTTTATTTGGTCCTGTTCCTTGGCATACTTTGGAGGACTCGTGGCATTTTAATATACCAAAAGAGTAGCCTAATACTTCCTTAATCCTTTACCAACAACTGCTGACTTTCTGAATGATGTACAGTACCAGTATGTACTTGGACGAATAACATGGATTAAAATGCCACAGGAAAACCCTTATTATCTTAAAGTTCATTAGCAGTGACAAGATAAGTTATTTTTCATATACAGTTTTGTTTCTTTCATTGCATGTGTTGATTTCTGATAATAATCTAGTTTCATATAGAATTCACTTTATATACAGTTTAGTGTCTTTCATTGTCTGCATTGATTACTGGAAATAATCTACTTTCTTTGTAGTGTATCATTTAACCTACAATATGTACAGTACCTTACCTCAATTTATACTGGACTTATTACTGTACCTGTTCTTTATGATATGAGTGATAATATACCTCCTATGATATTACATGTATATAACTTCTATGATTTTACATTTATAGTCCACAATATCAAAATATCAAATGTCAAAGTTTTCACATTTATGGTACACTAATTTCAATATTACGCTAAGTACTGAAATTTATGGGCCACACGCAATTTCAATACAAGCAAAGGTATTGGTATTATTTCCGTCATGGCCAGCCCTTAGGGGGGAGGGGGGTAAGTGGGGGGGAGTTGTTTCCATGAAGGATTATGATGAAGTTTTTGGAATGACCCACCAAGCCTAAACAGTTATCTTAAACAGCCAGCCAATTACAGTACAGTACTCTATTGGTAGGTGATGAATCTATAAGATACAGTAAATATGAAAGAAAAAAGAAAACTACTCTACTAGTAATCTAATTCTATAATACATCCACTTTTGGTTAAAAATAAATAAACAAAGAAAATGGAACAAATAGGGAAAATCCTACTTTGACCAGACCATCATAATATTGGTGTAAAGCTAGAGCAAAACTTGAACCAACAAAGCATTTCTCTAGCTACATTACCTACATAGGCTACTACTGTGGCCGAAATATAATGACACACTCTACAGTACATAGAATATCAAGATGCATTACTTGTTCACTGGAATCAGCACATCATAACAGCAGCAGCATACCGATACAAAAGCCAAGAAAAAGTACTGTATGACAGCGCTATACAGTACATGTACAGTTGTGGTACATAGTTCTTGATCAGGGTGTAAGGGGAAGTCTGGTCAAGGACTATGTGCTGCGAATGTACATATAACTGATGTACCATTCAATACCCATGCAAGAGGAGAGTCATGGGCTGCTGGAAATATTAAGAGGGTACAGTGTTGGTGGTAAATCTGGAGTGGCTGATTCCTCCAAACTATTCCGAGCAACATGCCACCAATATTTTTGTGAATCTGGTCCTGTACTCTGGCATACTTTGGAGGAATCAAGGTGTTCCGATGTACCAAAATGTGTATTACCCCTTTAAAGGCACAAATGTTTAATGGTACAATGTAAGATTTCAGCAACTGTACTAAATAATTATTACACTGCATGAGTCAGGATAATCAGTATGTCAGTGAAATGTTACCCTGAGTACAACAATGAGAGGTGCATGGAAAAGGGCATCCATAAGTAAAACTATGTATGTACAGTTACATATGTGTATTCATGGGACAACAACCCTGATGATGAAAGATCCTCATCCTCTTTGATAACCCATAACTACTGTATTGTATTACCTAGTGCTGTACTGTAGGTCCTCAATATAAAATGAATACATTTAGGCCCACTACACCACTTATATAATTATACAGTAGGCCCACAATCTTAAGATAAATTAATTTAGCACCATCCTTTTGATACAGGCCCAGTAAATCCCTTAGTCTGTATGATAATGAATAACAGATGTCTGGGAAAAACAATTGGTGGTCTTTAATGAGGGACTGAGTGTAAAATGAAGGGGTGGATGCAAGTATTTATTCATTGTATATTGAGGGACTATGAAACTGTCCTAGGTAACCTGTATCTTCCAAAATACCATCTTCTGCCCCTTGTATATACTGTACTGTACTACTGGGGTCCATGAAACTTGATACAGGAGGAAGCTGAGTATCATCCACCACAAATTCACATGTGCAATTATATATGAAAACCATGTATGATGAGGGTTTATTGTACTTCAAGGTCAGCTACTTTTACAACTACTCTTACAAACATAAAAGTAAAACTAAACATATGTCATACATCTATACGTGATAGTATTATAATGTACTGTATATTTATAATCTGGGGAGGAAGGTCTTTATAACTACAATGACTCAAACCTTACTACAAGAATACTTTTGAGGTGCATCTTACAGTAAATATGCACTTATAATAATTGTGGAAAATTTCAAGCCATCATTACAAATTTATAAACACACACACAGCTTACAGATCCAATATGTCTTCCATGAGAATCTATGGAGAAGGTGGGGAGGTGATCCTGTGTGATGTAGAAGTAACACGGCCACTTGTTAAACATGGGATGACTCGAGTGGTGGAGGTTGTGGGAGATGAATCCAAGTCCTGGTTCCTGGGCATTGCCTTCGTTCTCTGAGACATCTGCCATGCTGATGTCTTGACTGTTTGGCCCGGTGGTGTCACACTGAGTCACACCACAGGCCACCAGGCAGATTCTCTGAGTGTCATGCACAAGGTATTGCTCAACCGGACCACTACTATTATACTCCTCACCCACCAGGGAACTAGTCTCCATGTCCCACTGTTCTTCACTGGCAACTCGGTCTTTGCTGCGCACACTAAGGTCATCACTGTCCTCTGTTCTCAGGGTGTTATTGCCAGTATCAGAGTGCTCTAGTTCTTTGTTAGTCATGTCTACTTCCCCACTTTCTTCTTCATACATCACTAAGTCATCACTGGGATTTCTAGATAATCTCTCTTGGCCTTCATTTACCATTTCATCAAGACTTTGCTCTCTAACACTGCTATTACCTTCATTATCTTCTCTCACAGCAACAACAATAACATTTTCTTGAGAAAATTGAGATAACGTGGGGGCATTTTCGAGATCATTTTCACTACAACTAAGCCTGTGAACTTGATCACCTCTGAGTGACTGACTTTGAGAAGGACTACTATTACTAGAATGTGGTGCATCACAGTCATTCACAATACCATGACTAAGATGATGCAGTCTGCCATGCACACCACTGCTGGTATCACACAAGTCAGGCAAGCTACCCATTGTGGTATTGCCTGATGCAGTTTCTGGGTTGTGATCTGAGGGTGAGTGTGGATGGGACCCTTCCCAAGCCCTCTCCCCCATCAAGGATTCATCACATTCTTCCATTTCCCCGCTGGCACCTACTGCCCGCCTCACATTCACTATGTCAGCTTCAACACAATATCTTTCATCAGTTAAGCATTCTGCCTTGGTGCTTCCCCAGTTGGTAGTAGTGGGCGTGGGTGTGTTTTGGATCTCACCACCACCGCTAGCACATAGATCTGGGGGTTTCACAATATCCTGCCTCCTTCCCCCCCATGCCCCACTAACAAGACTGGCTGTAGGAGGGGTCTGGTGGTAATTCTCGTCTCCAGGTGCCGTCGTTGACACTGCTGCCTGTCCCTCTGAAGCATTATGGGAATGGCATGGGAGAGGTACTGGGGCTGCACTGGACTCTATTGGGGAGGAGGTGGATGGCAACATTGCACTCCTGTCTGTCTATCTTGCCATCAGTATCAAGCTCTTCTCTATCTTCACATCAACACCACTCCGCTTGATAATGTGAATCACCATAATATAACCAAACAAACACAAGCATAAACAGAAATAAAACAAAAGTCTATAGAATCCACAATGATATTTTTCTATTTTTCACACTGCTTTTAAATTTTCCAGTAGAGAGTAGGACACACAAATCCAACGTTTCTATTTTGTGACATAGTATGAGTATTTGATGGAATAATTGTTGTGTGGCAACAATGTACGAATAAAGTTACAGGAAAGAAAATTTCTGTTGTATCATATGTTTCCTTTTCTGTTTTCTAACACAGCAGTTGCCAAAACATTTTCATATGGCAATGTGGCAAAAGAAAAAAATAAATCATATTTGCAATATCTGGAATGCTTTTAACAAATTTCTTTTCCTCTCCTTTCTCTTCAATTTTCTGTGACCTTCACAACACCTGCAAGAAAAGATTCCACACATTATTGTTTTGTTAAATACTACTGTACATTACAGCCAAAGTCTACAAATACATATACTGTACTGTACTGTTGTCATGCAATTGATATCAGTCTCAAAAGTTGTAAGTTCAAAATTGTAAATAAGTAAAGCAGTCAGTTATAATTCAAAATATCTAAGGAATAAGTACAGATTATTAATGGAAAACCATATACAGTAGAATATACTCTACACTCCACAACAATAAGTCCTGAGGAGCAGTTGACAAAAGCTAAGTTAGAAGAATACAAAAATGGTTAGATAAAAGTTACTTAAGGAGAGAACAATGTCAGCTCAGCACACACAAACTCCTGATTCCTCTACAAAAACATAGGCCACCTTGGTATATGTACAGTACTGGTTATGGTACAGAGTTGATGAAGTCGCCCAGTCATCACCAATGTGAAAATAATTTTTTAGCTCTCCCTTACCATTGAATGAAGGTTTCATCATACCAATTATTCAATGGCTAACTCTGTCAGGTAAGGAAATATAACATGCAATATCTGTTTCACGATACTTCTGCTTCAGTGATTCTACTCCCCCCCCCCCCCCAAAGAGTTTCACATTTGTAAAATTGTGGATACAAAATATCACGAGTGGTGAGCAGGTATTGTTACCAATGTAGCCATCCACCCCCCATATGAATAGCACTGGTTAATGTGTTGTGATATGAATAAAGATATTCTTAACTATACGTGAATTTTTCCACAAATATGTGAGTGGTATAGCTAAAGCTGACCTGATATTTCAAATATTGTATTGGTATCAGAAAGAAAGGTTAATAGGCACAGTTAAGTTGATAAAAGTTATGGAAATCTACTGATCTACAATTACTGGGTTTATTTAAAGTAATGGTAAATGTCTACAGGTGATAACAACAGACAGGATCTGATTGGATAACAACTGATGTTACTAAGAGGCCTATGATTATATCAGCAGATTGGTGGCAACAGATTCCTCCAAGCTATGAAATGAAACAGATTTCTTCAGTAGTAGAGTAGAGTCACTGTTTTGTGCCATAGATTGGAGAAATCTTTGGCCTCCATATGACTGACAATATCACAGCCCCTGTATGTTAATAATATGGTGTTACTTCGTCAAAACTAAAGAAAGCAAAAATAATTCAAGATATTATATCTCAATTCTCTTTTTGGTGAATTGGAACGCCTTGATTCCTCTAAAGTACACCAGGTAACAGGACCAGATACACAAAAATAATGTTGGTCTGTTACTTGGAGTAGTTAAGAGAAATCAATGACTCTAGATTTACCACCAACACTGTACTACTCCCTTAACTGCAGGAGATACAGGAGAAGTGGAGAACAGAGTTTGTTATCTTTATCATCACAAATACTAGATAATCTTCATATGTAAACAATAGTAGTAATAACGGTAAGTGCATCACCACTTCCACTATATGGTGCAGGACAGACAAGATAATTACAGTATCATTATTATCACCACCACCAATACAAGAAACTATTTATTCTTGACATTACTACCGGTATACTGTACAGTAATTACAGGAAAATCATTATCAAAATAAGTACAAAGAAGCTGCAAATACAAGTTCATCTTTCACTACAAAACAATATAAAGTATACTGTACATGTGAATCAGTCCCATTGAACATAAGTATGGGCTGTAGACAGACATAAACATTCGAGGTGATGATAATAGCGTGGTACCAGTATGAATGATGGTTCTGTAGTGTGTAGGCTATATGTAGTCATTATAACAGTACCACACCATCGTAAACATTATGAATGTTCTTACCTATGGCTCTATGAACTAAGAGAGCTTAATACAGTATGGTACACTAGACAATAGCTACTCTGCACCATATAATTTTCTTAAAGGTAGTGTAAACATGATTAAAAAGTATCAGTGCATAATTCTGTAGTACATTGTTAGTAAATCTAAAGTGACTGATTCCTGCAAACTATTCCAAGTAACAGGACACTATCATTTTTGTCAATCGGGTCCTGTCTGCTGGCATGCTTTGTAAGAACCAAGACACTTTTTTAATGTACCAAAAGTATACTACTGAATCCCCTTAATATTTTCTTAGACATCAGAATAAATTGCCAAGATGCACACACTGACATGAGTACAGTAGGCCCTTGGTATAAGATGATTACATTTAGCACTATCATTATAACACAGGCTTAATAAATCACTTATGAGTGTTTGATGATGAACAACAGAAACCTGAGATAACATTTGTTGGTGGTCTTCAAAGAGGGACTGAGTGTAAATATACTAGTGGGTACAAGCATTAATTCACTGTATATCGAGGGTCTACTCCACACTGACACACTGATGGCTCACACAAGTACTGTATTGTTTACAGAGTGTCACAGACAGAACTATTTCAACATTGGGAGATAACACAAGAGGGTATTTTAGGATTATAAAAATTGTCCTGCATGTACAGTGGTAAGCAAAATTCGTATCATCATATCTGACAAGGCATAAAGTACTGTGTGGAAATAGCCTATAAGCCTAATTTACAGGCTTGTAAACTGAGAAGCCAAAAAAGTTTACTAATTTTCCCCCTGGTTATCATAATTTTGTTTGATGAATGTGTTTGTTCCATGTATAGTATAGCCTTTATGTTGTTATCCTTCAAGAAGTGTTGAGTGAAGCAACAGAACTATTGCCGCCGACTGTACAGCAGCAAGCAAATGTATTGGTGCACAATACGGGTGAAACACAATACAATACAGTACGGTACTTCCCCCTTAAAACATAAGTAACTCAAATAACCCATTAGACCCAATTTTCATGAGAACAGGTTCATCAATTCATTAATTCTCACCTCATCATTTCCCCTAAGAAGTTTTATCAACTGATATAGTGAAAATATGTGGACAATCTGTTCTAGTAAACTAATCAATAGAAAAGTGTACGGTATAATAAATAAAACAAATTAAATAATTGTCTTTTTAACCTACAACTGCACCATTCCTGTGCTTCATATAACAATGAAAAAACTGTACATCAACCCAAAACTCTGAAGGCCTCTTCCCTCCCAAGTACTGTAATACCTTATACATGTACTGTACAGTAATAAGATTGGAAGTGACATCCATTAAGAAAAAGAACATTCAACTAAAGATCTAACCAAGGAAGCAGAACAATCAGTAGTGTGGAACTGCATTTAGAAAAACATAAGAGTTGTATGCAAGTACGTTCATAGTGTTAATGATGACATGACACTGGTACTATGTCATTGTCAACACCATCAATGTTCTTGAATACAGCCCACAGACAAATTACTGGGAAACTAAACTGTGGACAAACATGTAAAGTAATAAAGTTCAGTGTAAGCCAAAATCCTTACTAATAAAATATCTCTTTATGCATTGTTAAACATACCAACAAAGACTGTATCCATATTTAGATTCAACTATTGTGCACTTTCAAAAAATATGCTAATATTAGTCAATACAATGTCAGACTGTTGTGCAAGACATATAGAAAGCTTTTGATAAGAACCAGAATAAGGCTTTATTTTCTAAGCTACTGTCTGTCTTTTAATATACAATGAATAAACACTTGTATCCACCACTTCTCTTTACATTCAGTCCCTCATTGAAGATGGTCAAATGTTTTCCCAGGCTTGTGTTATTCTTTACCATACTGTACATACTAACTAAGTGTTTTACAGGACAGATGAATGTAGCTTATATTGAGGGCCTACTGTACTGTATAATCATAGCCTATGAGAGAATTACTGAACCTGTGTTAAAAGGAAAGTGTTAAATCTAATCATCTTATATCGAGGGCTTATTGTATACTTTCCACTCCACAGCATCTTTATGATATCTCCTGTATCTTTTCTCTGAGGTTGTTGGTGTAAGAGGAATGTTTACAGTTCTTTGTCTAGGACCATCAAAAGCCTTAAACAATAGTAAACCGTATTAGCAATGAGAAAACAATATACTGTATCATCTTGCTAAAGGACGTTTATATCGATGTAGTGTATGTGAATATAGTGCACAAATTTTCAACTAAATGTACAGTAGACCTATATGAAAAAAAAAATTCGCATGAGAAAATTACTTCAAGCTTCCTAACCTACCAAGTGTACAAGAAAAATAGCACTTGACAAAACAATTAGTGGCAAAGTTTAAGTTGTGCCACAGAAATGGAAAACACAATTTTTTCCCATTATTTTTTCTTCAATAATCCATCACCCTGTAATCATATACAATAAGTTGAAATATAAGAGCGACAATAGTCAAACATGGTCTAAATTCACTGTTACTCTAATATTGCTTCATATAAAACAGGGAAAGACTGATTACATAAAAAACAAGTTGAGAAAAAATGCAGTTCCCATTTTCTGTGACTCAACTATTCTATACCCAGTTAATTAATAATAAATATGAAACTCTCCCACAAAACATAGAGATATTGTATGTACAGTACATATATAAATAAAAAAACAAATGAAGATAAAAGATTGAGATTTATGGCCATATTCAAGAACACTTGTGGTGCATACAATGGAGTGGTACCGATACGATGGCTCCATAGAAAAACAAGAGGGCCATCGTACTGGTACTACACCATCGTCAACACCACAGATGTCCTTGAATATGACCCTTAGTGTAACAGGAAGTGAGTGACTACCATACCTAACCACTATAGTCACCATTAACATTAACTTAATATTCTGTTCACACAAGGTCTCTCTCTCTCTCTCTCTCTCTCTCTCTTCACCTTCATTCTAATTTTTTTTCCTGGAGTTACTTAAGGGGATAGGCTATTATAGTACTGTATTTTTTTGGTACATTAGAGTACCTTGTTGATTCCTCCAAAGTATTTATACAGTACAGTATATATATTATACTGTATATGCCAGGTAACAGGACCAGCTGATCAAAAACTATTAGTGGGCTGTTGCTTCTTTGGAATAGTTTGGAAGAATCATTTGCTCCAGATTTACCACCAACACTAACTATATCCCATTAAGGATGAGACCTCTTTTAGGTAAATTGGAGTGCTTCTGATTCCTCCAAAGTGTGCCAGTAAACAAATCACTTCAATGTTACGAAGAGGGGATTTGTTTCATGATGTAGTTTGAAGGAATCAGTAGTCCTCCAATTTATCCTCACGAATTCCTTCCCCTAATTACTGTAATTATATCAAGAAATTATAATATTTAATTAATCATATCAGAAAATCTATCAACAATTATTACTCATCTAGAAAGTAATGCTTCCTAATTTACTAACATACAACATAATTCCTGATAAACTGAAAAAAAATCTGGAACTCAGAAATAAATATAAACATGTACAGTATGTATGCCAAAATATTCCAATCCATTTACAGTGTATCAAAATTAAATTAAAATACTTGTGGGTAGGCAAAGTGTATAGGCTAATAGTAGTACAGTAATGTGAACTAATAATAATAATAATAATAATAACTAATTTAACAGTCTGTAGGTGTTATTTTTGGACACAAAGACAAAAAACTAAAAACATCTACACCTAATGTACGTCAAAAAGAAATATTCCCTAAGCCCCTTAGTAAAAATAAAAAATATATATACTGTACTGTACACTTAATATTTATACAGTACATATGTCAAAATATTCCCTAAACCCGATTATATAAAAAAAAAATTACCTGGAGGAAAGGTATATGGTACTGTATTATGAAGCAATGATTAATATACCTGTAGGTATAATTCATAGACAGACAAACAAACAAACCAAACAAAAATATCTACCATACACATGTATAAATTATATGTCAAACAATTATAATTATATATAAATTCCCAAAACCTACCGGAGACTAAATGTGGTAAAGTACAGGAAATGACCGGGGCAAAATACTGGGACCTAACCAGATCTGACAAAACTGCTACAAATTGGTAATATTCTAGATAAACACCTGAATACCCAGACATTTTTACCTAAGTTATATGTAAAAATCATGCTGTTGGTGTTGGTGAGAGTAGAAACAGTATTATGACAGAAGTACTGCATTCTTGGTTAGGGCCGTGCAGTGTTACCACATACGGCTTTATAATTGTTTACACTGATTATATCCCGGTAGTTTGCCCAGGTTAGGTCCTAGTAGTCTGCTGTGGTCAAGGTTAGGTTAGACCAGGTCAGGTTAGGTCAGACTAATTTCTAAATTATGTATATATCAAAAATGGTAAATCTCCAAGAGAAACACCATAGATGAAAAAGTGTGTTAGAATGGTCCAAAATAGTGGGTAATGATACTAAAATATACAATACAGTAAACACAGTACTTCTGTATATTTACCAAAAAAAAACTGCTACTACCACCACCACTATCACTAGTATTGGCTTCCCTTGTACTAGTAGTAACTTAGAATAGTTTAACACCTCGTCTTCAACAACACCACCACCAGGAATTAATTATATTTACCTATAACTTAAGACATTTTAACCTGTAGATATGACTCGTGTTGGTGAGTGAAGAAATAGCTGCTACTACCACCACCACTACTACTACTATTACTACTGGCTTCCCTAACTAGTACTATTATAATAATATAGTCTAACACCTCGTCTTCAACAACAACAGCATCATCAAGTATTCATTATTATTACCTGTATGTAGGAATCGTGTTGGTATTGCTGAGAGTAGAAACTGCTACCACTACCACCACCACTACTAGTAGTAGTAGTAGTACCTATGGCTTCCCTAGTACTAGTAGTAGTAGTATTTAACACCTCGTCTTCAGCAGCAGTAGCACCACCAGGTAGTAAGGATATATCATCACTAGTAGTACTATTTAGACAGTTCCCCATTATCCTTTTACTACTGACACACCACCAACACACCACTTAGTAATAATATCATATGATGGTGGTGGTGGTGGTATTATTATTGTTGTTGTTATTATTATGTTCACCATGACAAGACTGTGTGCCACCTGTGTTAAGATAGCCTTGGTTTGTCTGTCTGTGTGTGTGTCTGCTGTCTACTACTACTGCCTGCTGCTGCTGCCTCCTGCTCGTGACTTTGACAGTGCCACCATAGTCTATTTTACCAGGATTCTTTTTTTTATTATTGTTATTATTTCTTATCTACAGTATCTGCTGCTGCTACTATCTCTCTCTTTCTCTATATATCTCTATCTAGTCTCCTAGCATCTCTCTCTTTATCTTTATTATTTATATCTGGTCTCCTAACATCTTTCTTTCTTTCTTTTATCTAGACTCGATCTCTTGTTTTATATTTCTGCTAACTTGATTTCATACGATATATTTCACTCTCTCTCTCTCTCTCTCTCTCTCTCTCTCTCTCGTTGTATATAACTATCTGATAACTTTATTTCATTTAATTGACTTGGAAGTAATATGTACAGTGATATAATTATTTCCCTCTATTCTTTCTCTCCTATATATGTCTCTCTTGTTTAATATTTCTGCTAACTTGACTTCACTTAATTGATTGCACTCTGTGAACTATTCATTTTATACCATACATAGAATACCTATATATTCCCCCTCTCAATATCTCTCACATAATGAAAAAGTTTTATTGTATGGTTAGGATAAAGTGATGTGTAATTCAATTTATTTATAAGATGAGCCACGTACTGTACGTTCACTAACTGCATGTGGCTCCAGTGGATATTGTCATGATTTGTAACATCGATATATATAAATGCATGATGATTACGTAGTATCTTTATCTACTAATATGCTTATTAATAATTGTGCACTATCCTAAACAACCAGTCGTAAACCCCAGCTGATGTAATTCCTACAATAAAGTGTATAGATATTTTAAAATACTTTGATCTTCAGCTTCATCGTGGATAACCTTTAATAACCAACAAGAGTGGCCAGCCAGAAAATAAGTCATAATAATAATTTCAAGAGAAATACCAAGTATAGGAAGAAAATGTCCATACGTGTTTGTTATAGTGTACTTTACAATACAAATAAAGGGCCATATTCAAGAACATTGGTGGTGAATACGATGGTGTGGTACCAGTACGATGGCTCCATAGACAGACAACAGAGCCGTCGTACAGTGCCAATCCATCGTATACACTACGGATGTTCTTGAATACAACTCAAAGTTTCCTGCTAACTTCATCATTTTTAAGCTATATTTGCAATACTGTTCACAGCTGACGCGGAGCAACACATCACCTGCAAACATAAACAACATGCAAAAACTAGTTCTAAACATATACATGACGGTACATAGGGTTATATTCAACAACATTTGTGGTGTATACGATGGTGTGGTACAGATACGACGACTCCATAGACAAACAACAGAGCCATCGTACCAATACTAAGCCATTGTTATCATCATGGACGTTCTTGAATATGTTTCCTAGATGAACCATTCTATATAGCATTAGGAAGAAATTACTTTTATTTCAGCATTATTACAATAAGGAGACATGTTCATTAGGCTTATATATCCCCATTTTAAGTTGTTGCATATCATGTCTTTCTTTGTTTTGATGGTAGCCTAATGTCGTCTGCAGTTGTTCCTTATAGCGGGTTATTTAAACATCAACAAACGTCACAATAAAAGGTAATATTACTGTAAATGTTTATAATACAATAAATACTTATTATTTCAAACTGTACTACAAAACATAAACACACTCTCTATTATTACTGTTTGAAGGAATCCGTAGCTCATTTAATTCACCGAATATCTATTAGGCCGTTCAAGCCGCCGTTGTCACACTATGCGGCTCCGCCGCTGCGGGCTCGCTGTAGCGTCGGAGCCGGAAATCCTGTACCGTGTCACACTACGGCAGATTTTATTGGCTCGTTTTGGCCTATTTGAACAAATAAATCCACGTCATATATGGTAATAAGTAATTTTACAGGAGTAGTACCAGAGAGGCGCCGGTGCGGTGTGGTCGGACAGGACAGTGTGACCACGTATTTCACATCAAGGATGTGAAATCCTTGATGTACAGCCATGGCTGATAGTGCTTGACCATAAGGACTCAAGGAGTGTTAGAGAGTAACTGAACAGAGTTCGAACAAGTGAATTTTCCAAACAATTCTCAACGTTGACAGAGGTTTAGAAGACTCACGTTTTCGAACTCTCTCTCTCCAACACTCCTTGGACCCTGAGGCTGGTCAAGCACTATCAGCCATGGCTGTACAGTACATAAGCTTATGCGGCACGATGCGGCGTCGCACCTCGCCGCAGCATATCTGCACTGCAGGGTGTGACACCTCTCATTTGATTGTATGTGTTATCTCCATAGTGTGACAATGGCCTTACATAAGTGTAACATTAATAAGAATATGAAATATAAGAAATAAATATATCCCCATAATAATTGTGGGTGTCTCGAAATCCACTAAAGTTTATTTGAGAGTCGAGACACACATAACACGGATATAATTAATAAACTATATATATATATATATATATATATATATATATATATATATATATATATATATCACAAACACCACATATAACATTAATTAGGATGTAAAATAAGAGACAAATAAATAAGTATATTATATTATATTTTCAAAAACAGGTATGATAATATATTTCCTGGTAACAAGTGCTATAAAAAATGTTGTGCAAAATTATTCCCAAAATCCCTCTGATAACTTAATTACTCTTTAAAAAAATGTGTTTGTTTTATGAATAAAATCCACTATGTTATTATATGAACCACACCATATAGGTGTACTGGGTGGGGAAATGAGCAATACCAGGCGATTCGAAGCTTTCTGCTCCTCACACTCTGGTCAGAAATTATGTATCACGAGTATAGGTCCATGGTGTTTGTTTCGTGGCAATGTTTGAAGGACTCATTAACCTCCAATTTTCTGACTACATTACATCACGATCGAGGGTCCTTGATAGACTCATATAGGAGGAGAATAAGGAAGGAAAACAAATAATTAATAACAGGAATAATAAGGAAGGTGATGACGTATAGAAGCATGGAAAAAAACCAAATAATTAATTTGACGTATAGAAGCAAATTAAAGATGTGAGAACGAAAGAATAGCTTATTAGTCAAACTTATTATTAATTAATTGAGGGGCCCATATACACACAAACAGGGAAAAACAAACAAATAAAAAGAGAATGAGAACCCCCCCCTCAAAAAAAAAAAAAAAAAAAGCTAAAAAAAAAAAAAAAAAAGCTAAAAGAAAACTATTAAATCTTTACAACACTACGCTAAAATATTCTAAAGGAAATGAATGGGTTGGTGGCCGATGTTCAAGCCGAAATAAAACATCCGTGGAGTGAGCGTGGAACATCAGACGGAGTAGTGAACACAACTCTAGCCTGTTCAGTCATATCAGTAGCGTTCAGTACCAGTAATGTTACCTTCCTTCTGTCGTTACTGTGGAGTCCTGTTACGATCACCACACCGTCATCCTCAGCCTGTTTAGTGTTATAATAATATGAGTACAGTGTTATATGATGTGAATATGTACAGTGTTATATGATGTGAATATGAGTAGTGTTATATGATGTGAATATGTGTGTAGTGTTATAATAATATGAGTATGGTGTTATATGATGTGAATATGTACTGTGTTATAAGACGTGAATATGAGTAGTGTTATAAGACGTGAATATGTGTGTAGTTATAAGATGTGAATATGAGTAGTGTTATAATAATATGAGTATAGTGTTATATGATGTGAATATATGTATAGTGTTATATGATGTGAATATGTGTTGTGTTATATGATGTGAATATGAGTAGTGTTATATGACGTGAATATGTGTACAGTGTTATAAGATGTGTAGTGTTATAATAATATGTGTGTAGTGTTATATGATGTGAATATGTACAGTGTTACAATAATATAAGCAGAGTTACAACAATGTGTGCAGTGTTACAAGAACATTATACCCAGAGTAGTAACAGGATGAGCAAACATCAACGTTACAAAGGAAATAAAGATATGTATGCGATAACAATTAACTACGGTGGTATTATTAAATTATTTTATTTATTTATTCGTTGCTAAGCTCAATTATTATTATTATTTCACATTACTAAGTGAACGACGAACGAAGAGCTTTATTATTATCGAAGAATGTTTTAAATAAGGGGGTGTGGGAGTAGGGGACAGGCTTGGGGGGGGGGGGGGTTGGGGGTTGCAGGAGTAGGGGGACAGGCTTGGGAGAGGGGGGGGGGGGTTTGGGGGATATATGCGGGAATAGGGCGACAGGCTTTTTACCCACCCCAAGCCTGTCCCCCTATTCCAACACCCCCCAAACTCCCCCCAAGCCTGTCCCCTACTCCCACACCCCCTTAAACTTAAAATATGAATAAGAATTTAAAAACAAAATAAACCAATTCATGAATTTCCCGAAACAAAATTACTCTAGGCTAAATAATTATAATACTTGTACTAAAAATAATATAAAAATAATATACCGGTAAATCAAATAATTGACTTTAAAAAAATAAATAAAATGATATGAGATGGAATGTGTCAGAGAATTTATCTTTTGAAAACTAATACTGTATCATAAATTTCCACACGAATTGACTTATGACTGTCAGAGGGATTAAAAAAATATGGAAACGCAGTCAGTTTATTTTGTATATTATTATTATTCTGTATGAGAGAGAGAGAGAGAGAGAGAGAGAGAGAGAGAGAGAGAGAGAGAGAGAGAGAGAGAGAGAGAGAGAGAGAGAGAGAGAGAACACACACACATCAACTTACCGTGGCTGAAGGTCTGGGTATGAAATAAGTAATGGTGACGTAAAGATCTTCCTCAAACCATTCCTTCACTTCCCTCGTCTCCATGTCAACTTTACCCAGCTGAAATACACACACACACACACACAATTATTTCACTTATTTCACTTATTTTTTGTTTTTATCATTTATTTGTATGATACGTACTCACACACACAATTATTTCACTTATTTTTTTGTTTATCATTTATTTGTATCATACGTACTCACACACACACAATTATTTCACTTATTTTTTGTTTTTATCATTTATTTGTATCATACTACTATAATATTGTAACAGAAGAATGTGGGAAAATATTTTGTAAAAGAATTAATTATGTCCTTTATTGTTTCACCCCATCTCAACCCACACCATCCATACCTTTCCTGTTTCACCCCATCACACCCACTATACTCCAATCAACCCACCCACACCACACCCCAATCAACCAATCAACCCACACCACACCCACCCACACCACACCACACCACACCCACCCACATCCCCAACCCACTCCACACCACACCACACCACACCACACCCCCACCCACACCACACCACACCACACCCACCCCAACCCAATCCCCCAACATACACACCAACTCCACAAGTCCACAATATTACCTTTCCAGTAGTAAGCTTCAAGTTGCCGCAGCTGCCGTAGAAATATCGGTAAGGAAGGCCGTGGTAAGCTGGGTTAAGGGTGGGTATCTCGTAAGAAAACCCAGCCATTATCTCTGGTGTAAGAAGCAAGGAACCATCTTTCTGTTTGTATGCTGTAGCCTTCTGTCCTGCTAACATGACCTGTAGTGATGGGAAAGGTTTGATGAGAGAGAGAGAGAGTGAGAAAGAGAGAGTGAGAAAGAGAGAGAGAGAGAGAGAGAGAGAGAGAGAGAGAGAGAGAGAGAGAGAGAGAGAGAGAGAGAGAGAGAGAGAGAGAGAGAGTGAGTGTGTGTGTGTTGTCGCTTGCTAACATGACCTGTAGTGATGGGAAAGGTTTGATGAGAGAGAGAGAGAGAGAGATTTTATTTATATTCAGATTCTATATACATTTTATATTTACTTAATTATTCATATATTTTATTTATATATATAAATGTATTAATTCATGTTTTGTACGTGACGAACGAACATAACATTAAAAAAGTATAAGACATGCATTCATGGACTAAAAAAAAAAGTCAATACCAGACGAACAAGATATAAAATTAAAAAAAAAAGATAAAAAGTTCACATAAAAAAATATATATATTCTATAACCAGTAAGCAAGCGAGCCTTCACTGGCCAGGCCGTGTCAATACATTACAACATTATCCTGACAGAGTGGGATTATGTCACGAGTCGACCAAGGAGTTTTTTCATTTCATTTAAAAAAGGGGGAAGTCTGTTTTGTGTTGGTAAATCTGGAGCAACTGAATCCTCCAAACTATTCCAAGCAACAGAACACCATTAATTTGTTGCTCTTCTGGTTGAGTTTCCTAGCATACTTTGGAGGAATCGAGGCACTCCAATGTGACAAAAACGAATGATCACCTTAAGGTTTCTGTCGCTGATGATTTTATCGAATATTCTGCAACATCATCTTTGCTACGTGAGGGAAAGGAGGAGGGGAGGAGGGGGAGGGGGAGGAGGGGCGATGGGGGGATGGAGAGGAGAGAGGAGGAAAAGGAGGGAGGTTATGAAGGAGGAGGGGAAAGAGGGAAATGAGGGAGGAGGGAAATGAGGGAGAGGAGTGAAGGAAAGAGGAGGGAGGAGGGAATTGAGGGAGAAGAGTGAGGGAGGAGGGAAATGAGGGAGAAGAGGGAGAGGAGGGAGGGAGGAGGGAAAAGAGGGTGGGGTTATGAGGAGGGAGGGAGGAAAGAAAGTTGGAGAAACGAGAAAGAAACAAGAGAGAAGGGGGAAATGAGGGAAGAGAAGGAGGAAGGGAGGAGTGAAGTGTACCACAGTATATACCTCATTTAATAAACCAACTGACACACACACACACACACACACACAACTACTACTAACCAGATTGAGTTCAGGGGCAGCCTTATCGGGTACTTCTAAGGGTACTATAATCCTCTTGACCTTACCCCCGTCAAGGTTATTACCCATTGTGGCTCCGTTCTCCTGAAAAGGTAAATAAATAATAACATGAATACAAATAAATACATTAATACAAAACATTGATTACAAAATACAAAACACATACATAACAAGTAAATGGGGAAGCTAATCAAACCTACCTTGAATGAAAATAAAAATAAACACCTTGGGACCTTAAAACACAAACACACCTACCTACCTTGATATAAAACACAAACACACCTACCTACCTTGATATAAAACACAAACACACGTGGTCTTAAAACATAAACACCTTGGGATTCTAAAACATAAACAACTTGGGATTCTAAAACATAAACTACTTGGCATTCTAAAACATAAACACCTTGGGATTCTAAAACATAAACAACTTGGGATTCTAAAACATAAACACCTTGGGATTCTAAAACATAAACACCTTGGGATTCTAAAACATAAACAACTTGGGATTCTAAAACATAAACACCTTGGGATTCTAAAACATAAACAACTTGGGATTCTAAAACATAAACACCTTGGGATTCTAAAACATAAACACCTTGGGATTCTAAAACATAAACAACTTGGGATTCTAAAACATAAACTACTTGGGATTCTAAAACATAAACAACTTGGCATTCTAAAACATAAACACCTTGGGATTCTAAAACATAAACACCTTGGGATTCTAAAACATAAACACCTTGGGATTCTAAAACATAAACACCTTGGGATTCTAAAACATAAACACCTTGGGATTCTAAAACATAAACAACTTGGGATTCTAAAACATAAACAACTTGGCATTCTAAAACATAAACACCTTGTGATTCTAAAACATAAACACCTTGGGATTCTAAAACATAAACAACTTGGGATTCTAAAACATAAACAACTTGGGATTCTAAAACATAAACACCTTGGGATTCTAAAACATAAACACCTTGGGATTCTAAAACATAAACAACTTGGGATTCTAAAACATAAACAACTTGGGACTCTAAAACATAAACACCTTGGGATTCTAAAACACAAACCAATCCCATACCCTGATATTCTTGACGTGGAAGGCATAGAGGAGGTCAGGTTTGTCGTAGGTATTGAGGTCTATGATGACGTGGTTGTCCTTCTCGTAACAATTAATGATGTGCATGTAGAAGAAGCGTTCACACTTGACCTTCTGTTTCACCTCCTTCCCTGTCTCACGGTTCAGTAGATGGATTTTCACCTGTGGGATGCATGGAAGGTATATAGTGAACTTGTGAAAGGAGGGTATATGTGTGTGTGTGTGTGTGTGTGTGTGTGTGTGTGTGTGTGTGTGTGTGTGTGTGTGTGTTAGAAAAAATATTAAATGTATTGGTGATTTATGAAGGGCTAGTTTGTGTGTGTGTGTGTATTATTATTTGTGTGTTATTGTGTTTGTGTGTGTGTTTTATTGATTGTTTGTTTGTTTGTGTGTGTGTGTGTTCCTCACTGACTCATTCAATTCCCCATCATTCGTGTCTGTGTGTGTGTCATTCATCATAAGGTTATCTGATACACACACACACTCTCTCACACTCACACTCTCTCTCTCTCTCTCTCTCTCTCTCTCTCTCTCTCTCTCTCTCTCTCTCTCTCTCTCTCTCTCTCTCTCTCTCTCTAAGTAATTATCCACTCTATTGTTCTCCCACTCATCAACCTTTCCACCCCACTCCCCTTCTTTCCCTCACCCCACTCCCTCCAATCACACCCACACTCCCTCTCTTCTTCTTCCACTCTCACACTAACCAACACCCACCCACACACACACGCCCACTCATCCACCCACCCACCCACACCAACTCACACACACACACACGCCCACTCATCCACTCACACACACACACACACACACACCAACTCACCCACCCACACACACAGACACACACTCACCAGTTTATTTTCCATCCACTCCATGCCTCCGATGAAAGGTTTATCTCTTATAGTATTAGCTACCATGGCCTTCACGTCAATAGTTAGAGGCTGTTCCAACAATACCACGTGACGTTCAGTGAGTCCAAAGGTGTGCATGTGGCAGGGGTTCAGTTTCCAGCGAGCGTCTACAGTTCCAACCTTCTGGGGCTTGGCAAACACGTTGTCTGAAGAAGGAAAGAAGACAGAACAATGGTAAACACGTGCATGCTCTGAAGAAGTAAAATGGGAAGATGTAAACACGTGCTCTGAAGAAAATGGAGGGGAAATGTAAACACGTGCTATGAAGAAGAAAAATGGGAGATGTAAAAACGTGCTTTGAAAGGGGGTTGGGTGTGTGGGTGGGGGAGGGGACAGAAATATAAACTACATCATTTATACAAAAGGGAAAACAAAACAAAAATGAAAACAATATATATAGGTCCCTCTGCCTCTCCTCCTCCCTCTCGTTCCTTCCTTCTATAAATTGTACCTTTGCCCGCCAGAGGCCTTGGAGGGAAGGACACCACGTCATACTTGGGTCCTGTAGCTCCAACCCCGTGTAGGACATTGATGGTAGTACCGTCCTTCAAGGTGTGGGGGTTGGGGCAGTGAGAGTTGATGCCCAGGTCCTTGTGGAGGTCGATCTGGAAAAAAAAAAATTATATATAAAAATAAAATAAAGCATTATATATAATTATTATATGGTATATACTGTATATAAAAAAAATATATATATACTGTATATTTATAAAGGATTAAATCATTTTACCTTGCTTAGTGTCTCGAGGTTGTTGGGGTTAATCTTGTGTAGGAATGGAGCTTCGGTGATACAGTAATATTCACCACCGAACCGAACCACTCCCACCGGGGCATTGTCAGAAAACATCTTGTCGAAGGCGAACTTGTCACCAAGTCTGGGTTGGGGTTGGGCGGGAAAGGAAGGTGAGATTTTTTTTTTTATTATTGTTAGTTTTGGCGGGAAAGGAAGGTGAGAATTTGTTTGTTTTGGCGGGAAAGGATGGATGAGTAGGTGAGCGGGTGATTGTTTTGAAGGAAAGGATGGATGAGTGAGTGGATGTATGTTTGTTAGTTTTGGAGAGAGAGAGAGAGAGAGAGAGAGAGAGAGAGAGAGAGAGAGAGAGAGAGAGAGAGAGAGAGAGAGATTACCAGCACCTAAACACACACTATAAACAATATATCCAATTTACGATGCTAACAACAGTCAATTTAGTGATACCATAATAATACTACTCTCTGATAATTGGCTGATGGGTATACTATTATTAGTTAACAAGTTTATGATAGTAAAGGGAGACTATAATATTGTATAGGTAACTTCTCAATGCTGTTACTATTACTACTACTACTACTACTATATACTTATAATGATAATAATAGCAATAATAATAGTACTGATAATAACAATAATAATAATAATAATAATAACAATAATAATAACAATAACAATAACAATAATAATAATAAATAATAATAATAACAATAATAATAACAATAATAACAATAATAACAATAATAATAATAATAATAATAATAATAATAATAATAATAATAATAATAATAATAACAATAACAATAACAATAATAATAAAGTAATAATAATAAAAATGAATAATAACAACAACAACAAAAAAAAACAATAGAAAAACACGGGGAAAAATAATAATAAAAATAATAATAATAAAAAAAATAATAATAAAAATAATAATAATAATAATAAAAATACTACTAAATACTCACTTGCCTAGTTTCCCCTTGGCTACAGATTTGCCAGTGGTACCAAACTCAGACACTACAATCTGTTGGTGTTCCATATTGGACGTGTACGCATAACTCTGTAGAAACCTTAAAGAAAAGAATAATAATAATAATAATATACAATAACAACAACAAATATAATAATAATAACTCTGCAGAAACCTTAACAAAATAAAATAATATACAGTAACAACAATTATATAATAATAATAATAATAATAATAATAATAATAATAATAATAATAATAATAATAATAATATACAGTAATAATAATAATAATAATAATGATAATAACTCTGGAGAAACCTTAAATAAATAATAATAATAATATACAGTAATAATAATAATAATAATAATAATAAATCTGGAGAAACCTTAAATAAATAATAATAATAATATACAGTAATAATAATAATAATAATAATAACTCTGCATAAACCTTAAATAAAGATATAACACCATCATATTATTAGTGGATAGGACATCTGTGTGCAACTGTACAGTATAAAATTATCTTGAAAATTGTTAGGAGTTACTTTAGATATTAGAGTGAAATTTGAGATACAATTGAGTTCAGTGGCCTCATCATTTTCTCCAAAAATTGGCCTTATATCCGCTATGTTGATAATAGTGTTATATGTATTAACTTTATGTTATTCTTTTTTATTGCCTCACTTTGAATATATCTCGCCGGTTTTTATTATTAATAATAATAATAACAATAACAATAACAATAACAAAAATAATAATAACAAACAAAAACAATAATAACAATAACAAAAACAATAACAATCATAATAATAATAACAGTAGTAAAAATAATAATAACAATAACAATAACAACAACAATAACAAAAACGGTACTTTACCTGCTAGCGAAGGTAACCCCAGTCTCTTCAAAGGTAAACTTCTGAATGAGAGCCGAGCCATCGAATATGTGGTTAAACTCACTCTCACCAAACGTCATTCTGCCAGGACCATCCAGAAGGTAACTCCCACGTAGCCAGGAAGGAACAGTGCCTGGCAGAAGGGAGGAAAGGAAGGGGAAGAGTTTAGTATTATTATTATTATTAGTAGTAGTAGTGGTAGTGGTGGTGGTGGTAATAGTAGTAGTAGTAGTAGTAGTAGTAGTAGTAGTATTGATTGATGGATATTAGGCTTGGCAACATGGAGGTCCTATAGCGCCAGAAAAAAGGTGATAGAGAGGTGTGACAGCAAGCGGGAAGGAAACTAAAATAAAAGAGGGACAGTTGAAGAACTGAAAAATGGGAACCATTTAGTCTGGTCTCTCACTAGCGACCTTCCTAGCATGGGAAACCCTCTCTCACCGAAATCGGGGCAGAGCAGGGGCCGGAGCCCCCTCTAGTATAGCTCGCCAGGTCTCAGAGACACACAAGCCCCCCACCACGGCAAGGCGGTTCCCGTTGGGGGGGAGTAGCAGTAGTAGAAGTAGTAGTAATAATAGAAGTAGTAATAATAATAATAATATTATTATTATTATTATTATTAGTAGTAGTAGTAGTAGTAGTAATAATAATACTAATAACAGCACTAGAAGTAGTAGTAGTAGTAGTAGTAGTAGTAGTTGTTGTAGTAGTGGCAGTGAAAGCAAAGAGAGGTAAAAAGAATGAGTTGTACAAAAACATCACATCCAACATCCATCAATAATACTGTGTGTGTGTGTGTGTGTGTGTACTGATTCCTCCAAAGTAGTCAGAGCAACAGACATCGTATACACTCCCCTCCCTGTGTGTGTGTGTGTGTGTTTCGTGGGTCAGCTTGGAGGAATGCACTGCCCTTCAATAAGTTAACACATATACAGATTACATAATTATTGGGTATATATATATTTTTTTTTTTATTACATCCTGAGGCAGGGCTGGTTTGACTGACATTCCTTATACTTCTGTTACCTACTTATTACAGTCTATCTCACTCTCTCTCTCTCTCTCTCTCTCTCTCTCTCTCTCTCTCAAACATAATATTTATACTCACTCACATATTTCTCTCTCTCTCTCTCTCTCTCTCTCTCTCTCACACACACACACACACACACACACACACACACACACATGTACTCACTCACATGTTTCTCTCTCTTTCTCCCTTTCACACACACAAACATATACTCACTCACATTCTCTCTCTCTCTCTCTCTCTCTCTCTCTCTCTCTCTCCCGATAATTTTCCACCCCTCCCTCCTTACTTTCACTAACTTCCTCCTCCCTCCACACTCCCTCCCTCCCTCCTATATTTTCACAGTCCCATTATCCTTCCCCTTTCCCTCCCCCCTCCCTCCCATTTCACATTCCCCCTTTCCCTCCCCCCTCCCTCCCATTTCACATTCCCCCTTTCCCTCCCCCCTCCCTCCCATTTCACATTCCCCCTTTCCCTCCCCCCTCCCTCCCATTTCACATTCCCCCTTTCCCTCCCCCCTCCCTCCCATTTCACATTCCCCCTTTCCCTCCCCCCTCCCTCCCATTTCACCACCACTTTCCCTCCCCTCCTCCCCTCCCACCCTTCTCTCTTTACCTCTTACCTGTGATTGGAGACAAATTTCACTCAGGTATATACTGCACAAACTTTAATTAATTAGTCACAGGTGTTGTTTTGTATTGCATTTGTTTACACACACACACACACACACACACACACACACACACACACACACACACACAATTAAAAATGAAGACTTCTGTAAAAAGTTAAAAGAGTGGAGTAATAAATGTCAGATGGTATTTAATGCAGATAAATGTCATGTTATAAAGTTTGGAAAAAGTGAGAAAAGACCAAATTGACAATATAAACCTGGAAACAAAATATTAAATGAAGTATAGAGAAAGAAAGAGACTTAGGAGTAATAATAAATATAAAATTAACACCAGAGGATCATATAAATGAAAAAGTGAAAAACATGTATGCATTGTTAGCAAATATGAGAGTATACATGCAGCCTTCACTTATATAGACGAAGAAATGGTCAAGAAAATAATAACATCCTTTATAAAGCCTATCTTAGAATATGCTGCAGTAGTATGGAAACCACATTTAAAGAAACATATAACTAAATTAGAAAAAAGTACAAAGAGCAGCAACAAGATGTTTACCAAGTCTAAGAGAACTAAGCTATGAAGAAAGACTAAAGAAACTAAACTTACCTAAACTAGAAGAAAGACGAAAGAGAGGAGATATGATTATGGTTTACAAATGTGTCACAGAAAAAGAAAAGATAGATATAGAAAACTTATGTCAACAAGGAATACCTACAATGAGAGGA
>JAWZYT010001296.1:0-55000 GCA_034508575.1 Petrolisthes manimaculis | reverse complement strand
TTATAGTGTTGTTGCAAGACTAATTGAATGCAGAGATGATTGATATACTCCTCTCGTATGGTAAATTACATATCTTGTTAGAATAGAAACTGGTTCAGAATGCAACTATCTGCCAGGTCAAATTTGCAATATTAAGTTCATGAGATGGAAACGAATTTATGCTGCCGACTGTACATCTTTATAATGGGATATACTATTATTTTGGGGATCCGTTTCGTGTTATAGTTTGCCAGACAATTATTAGAGATTTTCACCAACAAGAGAAACTTCCTTTAATCATTGTTTAGCTTGGGGGATTTTATTATTTTTTTTTATTGTATTCACTATCCCTCCCGATCAGTTTTATTGTTTTATTACATTCACTATCCCTCCCGATCAGATTTATTTTTTTATTACATTCACTATCCCTTCTGATCATTTATATGCAGTTACTTCAGTCCGTTTTCTGTATGTGATAAGGCAACATCCACTATCCCACTTGACTGTTTTTTTCATCCTCTTCAACATGTGTACAATAAGTATTTTAAATATTATTGTTATTATCAGATTACATCCATCCCTCTTGACCATTGTTCAGTCCTCTTCAACAAGTATATTTTTTTATATTATTATCTGATTACGGAGTGACGAAAGACGATAAATATATACACTACAGTCCCTGGGATCCATAAAGCACTCATCATGGCTACCCTACGTAAACCATACAAAATAATAATATATAGTTTATACCGGCGACATAAAGGCTTTGTGGATCACGCCCAGTATATTAAAAAAAAAAATCAAAATCACGGTTGGATGTTGTTTTGTGGTACAGTTGACAAGGTGTCAATGACCTTCAATTAACCAATGTCATCATCTTATCACCAACGTTGCTTATCGTATGCATATTTACAGTAGTAATGTTACTGTTATCTACAGTTTAGCTAAGGACATTATACATACAACACTCAACTGTCCAGTAATTACAGGTCATATCACATAGCCTACACACGGATATATGCTTCCTGTGACAACATAATATTTCGATGACATTACGTAGGAAAATATAACACAAAGCTTCCTATGAACCATATGCAAGAACATTCGTGGTGGTCTGGCGATTGTTATCTATACTGTACAGCCATGGCTGATAGTGCTTGGCCATGGTCCAAGGAGTGTTTTAGAGTAACTGAACAGAGTTCGAACAAGTGAATTTTCCAAACCATTCTCAACGTTGAGAGAGGTTTAGAAGACTCACTTTTTCGAACTGTGTCTCCAACACTCCTTGGACCCTGCTGGTCAAGCACTATCAGCCATGGCTGTACTAACCTTGATAACTCAAATGCAATATATTTACCAATAAAATAACTAAAAACATAAATCATGTTCTATTATTATTAAAATTGGCGGATGTAATGCTCATTCAAGTGCCTTTAACAAAATGAAATCATATTTTAATTACTTCAATTATTTGAACTATATACAACTCAAGTTACGGTAAATATGTGCTTTGTTCTTCTTTCTTGTATATAATTTGTATTATTGTTGTAGGGCATTAAACCAAAACAAAAAGACTTCATTAAATTATTACTAGGATACTATACTGTACTAAAAAAATAAAGTAATTTTGATTAAATCTAGGCCATTAAAATGATGAAACGACATGACCTTGTTATGACAGGAGATTCTGACAGCTGGAGAAGAAAGGAACCTAATAAATACAATATGTGTGTAAATTATGAGCTATATTTACCAAATATTTTTTTTTAATAGGATCAGGCCACACTAACATATATAAAACTGGGAGTGATGGATTATCCCCTAATATAAAGTTGGAACAAAGTTGCGTTTACTATTTCTATGGCTGTTAAACCTTACCGTTTTGAGGATTCAGTAGATATATAACCCATTCACCTAAAGAAATATATATATATATATATATATATTATATATATATATATATATATATATATATATATATATATATATATATATATATATATCTTTAGGTGAATGGGTTATATATCTACTGAATCCTCAAAACGGTAAATTTCCCTTAAACCAGTGCGATAATGAATGAATGACCAACCTGTCACATCACCAGCGATGGGCGTCACTTGTTCCTCCAGACAGTTGCGATCCCAGGTGCTGAAGTCGTAAGGCATCGTGATGGATGGATGCTGGCTGGACCACTCGATTTATTTGCTACTTGACTCTGTATTATTTTCACGACAAACAAATTGTCTGATTCTAGAAGGGGGGGGGGAATTAATCAAACTAACATTAAAAGTCGACAAGGTGAAAGATACCCACAATGGCAGACAAAAATAGGATATATTTACAAACAGTGTCTGCGACCACTGAAGAGGGTGACAATAGTGGTCGCAGAAACTCATTGACAAAAAAAAAGTACATCTTTCTCTTTGTCATTGTGGGTAATCTTCACCTCGCCTCAGAGTCGCCTGATCCAATTCTTATTTACTTGATAATGTGTTAATTTACTGCCAAACAAAATTTATGCCATTGTCGTAAAGCTATAGAGTCAAAGCCGAAGTCTGAACGAAGGAAACTAACTGATTGAATCTATTTACAAAGATAATAGTGACTGAACGAAGTAGACTGGTTAAATCTATTGACGAAGCGAGTAACTTAACGAAGGACTGACACCCGTAGTTTTAAAAAATTGAGGGTCCTTACTGGGAGCTCTATGAACCCTCCAAACTTCTCCAGGCAACAGATTCCCTATTCGAAACACTGAAGCGTTTTGTGGTCTGGATTATTTGGAAGGTTCATAGAGCTCCAGTAAGGGCCCTAAAATGTTTTAAACTACGGGTGTGACTGATTCTAGTTACTACTTGACTGTATTTTGTTTGTTATTTACCATCAAACAAAAAAACAAAAAAACAAACCCTCGAATTCAAATTATGTTTCTACTCCCGTCGGATCGAGAGACAGAAAGAGACTGACTGACTGAACGACGGCTGGGGAGCCAAGATGTGCACGTCTACTCAGCAGCTCGGCGCTCGGCAGACTAAAGTGTCTCTAAAAATTGTCTGGAAGTCTGTAACTGTTACTGCTCTACAGTCTACAGCTGGAGTCTGGAGTTTGGACTGTTATAATATGGAGGTTGCTATAAAGTTTGTATGTGTTTGTGTGTGTGTGTGTAGAAGGGGGCGGGGTTTGCTGCATGTTTTTTTTTTTTTCTTTATTGTAGTTCGTTGGGAGAAGGGGTGTCTGTCTGTCGAGTTGCTTGTTCGTGTGTGTGTGGGGAGGGGAGGGGGGAGTATTATCGGGTTGCTGGCTGCCTTGCTCTGCTCTGGCTCGTTGGGGGCGGGAAGGGCATGCAAGTTTCTGCTGCTCAATTTCTGGTTCATTCGGAGGGAGATAATAGAGTGTCGGGTTGCTTGTTCATGTGTGAGTGTGTGTGTGGTGGTGGTGGTGGGGGGGGAGGGGGGGGTAAGGTGTTATCAGGTTGCTGGCTGCCTTGATCTGGCTCGTTGGGGGATGTAGGGAGGGGGGAGAGGCAGGCAAGTGGCGGTTTCTGGTGTTTGTAAAAAGGTTCATTGGGAGAGAGTCTGCTGGGCTTGTTTGAGGCTGGTTGGGGAGGGAAGGAGGAAGGTTTATGACTGGTTGGGTGGGTGAATTATAGGATGTACAAATCACTGTCTGGCATCTACTATACTGTCTTCCTGGAATCATGAGTCTGGAGAGAGAGAGAGAGAGAGAGAGAGAGAGAGAGAGAGAGAGAGAGAGAGAGAGAGAGAGAGAGAGAGAGAGAGAGAGAGTTATATAAAATGACCAAAATTACCAAATAGACAAATAACATAATCTTATAAATAATTAATGTGGAAAGAGGCACACAGATACATAGATGAATATATAAATGAGATAAAAAGGGTAAGTGTTGCATAGAAAAAAAAAATACACATGTACAGTCACCTTCAGGAATTTTATAATGTTCTGGTGACTTATTCATGTAGGTATTATCCAAATTCGTACACGACTAGAAACATTTGGTGTTAGGAAATTGATATACTAAATTTTCTAGTTGTTACGAATTTCTGAGGCCGACTGTACTTACAAACAAAATAGGTTAGTTATTTTTTATATAGCACGGCAGAGAGAGAGAGAGAGAGAGAGAGAGAGAGAGAGAGAGAGAGAGAGAGTGAGAACTAATAACTACTATTTAACATTTCAAACAATATAAGTAATCCTTTAAATTTCTGTGAACTGGACACAAGAAAATGACCAGCAGAAAATACTGGCTAATCTCTCTCTCTCTCTCTCTCTCTCTCTCTCTCTCTCTCTCTCTCTCCGGTACACTGACTAACAACAAATAGAGCAATGTTCCATACAAGTGAGCCTAATTATTTTACATTCATAGAACCAACGTACACACACACACACACACACACACACACACACACACACACACACACACACACATTACCTCAATTATTACATAGGTAGATTCTGAAGGAGAGACATACAGTAGCAGCAGTAGATCTATAACTGAGTCCTCCAAACTATTCCAAGCAACAGAACACTATTAATTTTTTGCTTCTCTGGTTCTGTTTCCTGACATAGTTTGGAGGAATCAAGGAAGTTCAATTAATAAAACGTGTACTTGTACCCTTAAATCACAACTTCTCAACCTCTTTGGACAATATTATAAATTATATTATATAGGTTCCCGTGTGCCCGTAAAAATTAAGGATAAAACAAATTATGAAATTGTAGTATTTTTTATATTATTTTAATATTAAATTTGTATGTGTAGACTGCATAGGAATCTTAATGGTGTTAAAATCAATAAACTACAGTAACTTCAGCTGCAGGTAATTCATATGATATTTCGATACTTCACTTTGATCCTATACATATCATATTTTTATAATTATTCATAATGATCATTACAACAATAGGTAAAAATACACAAAACTATTCAAAACAATGTAACCAAAACTAATATGTAGGCTACTTATGAGATGGTTGAGCTTTTTTTTTCTTTAGCCACAATTAAAAGCTGATCATTAATATTGCTTTACATATTACGGCCGAGGAAAGTTTCAGTATAGTGAAAAACAAATTGTATAATAGTAATCACCCAACACTTGATATAATTTAAATCAGAGTTTTTCTTACTAAAATGAGAAAGTTGAAACAAACAAACAAACACACGACATTGTGGAATCTGAATATAGAGTATATACTAAAGACATTATTGTATAGTCGTGGTCAATTATATTCATCCACATAATTATAATGGTATCTCAAACAATTTACTGTCTAATCATTCTAATGTTTTCACGTTCACATAATTATGATATTATTGTTATAGGTAGTGTTTTTTTTTTTTTTTTTTTTTAGGTAGTGTATGTAGCAGCTTAAAAGATGGTAGTTAACCTATTTATTGGAAAGTTTATCAGCAAAGGAAAAAAGGGAAGCTGTCAAACTCATTCTTATCTCAGACCCAATGTGTACCCCTTGAAAAGTGAAAATGTACAGTCTGTCAATGCTGCACGTACCCTACCCTTGCTCAGTTAATCAGTTTTAGCTGATAAAATCTAGAGTAGTAAGCAAGGTTATTTTACAGTGATTGTTATTGGTCCCTGCTTTCTACTCTAGCTAGATTTTACCACCTAAAACTACGAGTAACTGAACGAGGATGTGGTATTTGCATCATTGACACACTGCATGTACCACTCGGAGTAGAAACACTTGCTCTAAATTATTCCATGCAACAACTGAGGTCACCATATTATTTTGGCTAATTTAAGGGGAGAATTTCTTAATTGTTACATGGTTGTTGTTGAAGTTTCTCAAGCTGTCTGGCCTAGCACGAGCAGCCCCGTCTCTTGTTGGTAAATTATTGGAAGGCTATTTATTGCATGATTCCTCGTAACTAAACCAGAAAACAGACGCCCTCAATGATACTTTGAGATCTGTTTCATGGCATTGTTGGGAGGAATCAGTAGCCTTCCAATATACCAACACAAGAATCAATCTGCCTTTAATCTAGTTCTCCTAATTTCCTTCTGCTGACATATATATACTTTGGAGGAATCGACAAGGCACTTATTAATGTATCAAAAGAATACTATGTTAATTAATTTGACTAATATTAAGCATGCAGTTGGATTGTCTGATAAGCTAAGATGAAAGTTTCTAAGTATAATGTGAAAGGACAAATTAATTACCTGGAATCTGTCCAGCATAATATTCGCGTGCCATGAAAGTGAAAGTAAAACGAATTATATTTTTACATTCATTTCGACACTCAAGAGAACTGGTTACGATTGAGGCCATTTTATATCTCAATGCAGACAGATCATAAATGTATTGTTTCCTCTTACATTACTATAATATACTTAATTACTTCATATATATAATTTTGGCAAATATCCAACGATTCCCTATATAGTTTTGGTGTGTGTGTGTGTGTGTGTGTGTGTGTTCTATTTTAACCTCAACAGCTAGTGTGTGTGCTTTCTATTTTGACCTCAACAGTGTGTGTGTTCTATTTACCCTCAACAGTGTGTGTGTGTGTGTGTGTTCTATTTACCCTCAACAGTGTGTGTGTGTATGTGTTCTATTTCACCTCACTATATTATAAACCATATTTCAAACAAATAACGATTAAAATAACATTAATCAAAGTTGCATGACTGTTGAAACTTATTAATAGTTAGTTTTTTTTATTTCATTCGTCTCAATAACAGTAATGAATTAAAAGATCCTTCAGTTTTTATTCGTGTCAGTAACAGTTAAGCGTCACAATTTACAGTTGTCTCAGTAACAGTTAAGAGTCACAATTTATTACAGTCGTCTCAGTAACAGTAAAGCGTCACAATTTACAGTCGTCTCAGTAACAATAAAGAGTCACAATTTATTACAGTCGTCTCAGTAACAGTAACGTATTAAAAGGACCTTCAGAATTTCGTCGTCTCAGTAACAGTAACAGTTAAGTAGCCTAGTATCAGTTTTCAGTCATCTCGGGCACAGACAAATGTAGCCTAGTATGTATGTGGTCACTCTCTCCTCCTATATCACCTTTCCATCTCAACCCTCCCATTTGTTAAGTCATTCTCTCTCTCTCTCTCTCTCTCTCTCTCTCTCTCTCTCTCTCTCTCCCCTTTGTCAAGCCATTCTCTCTCATTTGTCAAGCCATTTTCTCATTTGTCAAGCCATTCTCTCGCTCTCTCTCTCTCTCTCTCTCTCTCTCTCTCTCTCTCTCTCTGTCAAACCATTTTCTCATTTATCAAGCCATTCTCTCTCTCTCTCTCTCTCTCTCTCTCTCTCTCTCTCTCTCTCTCTCTCTCTCTCTCTCTCTCTCTTAATGCACTGTAGTTGTATTCTTGATAACATTATTTTCCATTCAATTATAATAATGTACCGGTGTTGCTTGGAATGGTTTGGAGGAATCAGTTGCTCCAGATTTACCACCAACACTGTACCATTATACCATTACCTCAAGTGGGAAGTACGTATAGTGTTGGTAAATCTGGAGCAGTTGATTTCCTCCAAACAATTCCAAACAACAGAACACCATTATTTTTGTTCATATGGTCCTGTTTCCTGGCATACTTTGGAGGAATCAAGGCACTCCAATGTAACAAAAGTGAATAATTACTACACACACACACACACACACACACAAATACACAAATACACCCCCCTCCCCTTAAATATATATATAATAATGTCGACAAACTGGTTAATTGTTACATATTTCACCAAACTGTGCCACAAAACAAGCAAATATATACATGGAGACAAACGATCGACTGTACTGACAAGTTCTACAGCGTGGCAATACGTATAAGCAAAATATATTACCACTGTATAGGCCTATATACAAATGGTCTATATAGCTGTCTGTTTCGAAGTACAGCTTGGGAGAACTCAGCAAAAGTCTGTATACAATAATAATAATAATAATAATAATAATAATTACTCGACAAGTTCTTATTCCATTTGTCACACCCTTAGGCAGAGTGAATGTAACCAAACCCTTCCTTCAGAGCAAGAGGGGCATATCAACCAACACATCGATCAGTCATATCCGCCCTTAAATAATTAGCATCAGGAGAACTTTTGAGCACGACTGTAGGTTAGGTTGGTTTTATAGTAGGTGTTAGTTAGGTTACGTTTGGTTTGGTTAGATTAGGTTAGGCTAATTCATATTCTCTCTCTCTCTCTCTCTCTCTCTCTCTCTCTCTCTCTCTCTCTCTCTCTCTCTCCATGATGATCGAGTGTTTTTTTGTTCTCTAATAACGATCGTGTTCTCTCTCTCTCTATCTATCTATCTCTCTCTCTGACGATCAAGTGTTTTTTTCTCTAATAACAATCGAGTGTTTCTCTCTCTCTCCATGACGATCGAGTGGTCTCTCTCTCTCTCTCTCTCTCGCTCTCTCTCTCTCTCTCCATATGGATCGAGTGCTTGAGTGAGGGTACGGACAGTAGAATACACTGATAAGCCCTGATGGTGGTGGTGGAGGTCAGTATATACGTTATCACAGTAATAAGTGGACTGTGTTTGAGTACCATAAGTGGATTTGACAGTGGAAGAGGAGATAAATGTGACTCCACACACACACACACACACACACGCACAAATTTGTACTCTCCTCTCTCTGTCTCTCTCTCTCTCTCTCTCTCCATCTTGTACAATCACGAGCACTTAAAGTTTAATTCCAATGGATATTTTATTTTGCATTTAAGCACACTTGAATACATAATTGTTCTCGTGACTGTACTGTATACACACACAACATAATCTAAGAACACACACACACACACACAGTACCAAAATTATTAAAACTAAAGCATTTACACCATTCAAACTATTTTCTAATTACCTGATCTGCATATGTACTCAACCTTCCTAACTTCTAATGAACCTGCCAAGTTTGGTATAAATAATTAAATATGTCGATTGGGTTTTTAGATATCAGCTCGCTCACTCACCAACCAACCTAACATTATAATAAGTATACTGTATTATAATGTAGTACCGGTATATACAGTACATTCCAAACTTTAATTTATTAAATGGGATTCACTAATATATTATCATTTATGTGGGGGTTTCATAATATACAATTATTAGTCAATCATCCTGTTAAGTTGACCAAAAATCCGTCTGTAAATTGTCGAGTTATCTTGTTCACGAGAGAGAGAGAGAGAGAGAGAGAGGGGGGGGGGGGGGGCAGAAACTAAAGAGAGAGAGAGAGAGGGGGGGGGGAGAGAGGGCAGAAACTAACGAGAGAGAGAGAGAGATGGGGGGGGAGAGAGGGCAGAAACTAACGAGAGAGAGAGAGGGCAGAAACTAACGAGAGAGAGAGAGGGCAGAAACTAACGAGAGAGAGAGAGAGAAAAAGGGCAAAAACTAACAAGAGAGAGGTGGGGGGAGCAGAAACTAAAACGAGGGTGAAAGAGAGTAGAATGAAAAACAGTTAACCCTCAGCAAAACATCAACACTAGGCTACATGGTTTTACTGCAATTACGTGCTGGAATAATTAACACGTAGGTACGTAGCCTACTAAACACTTTAAAAATATATAGCTCCTAAAACCATAAAAACACGGTACCTGTCTACTCTACAGCTATAGTGTGAGACTTGATTGGTACAGTACAGTCATGGTAAAAGTATTAAGGGACCCTGTGATGTAGTAAGAAAACTGAACGTAAATGAGTCCTTCAAATATAGCCACGAAACACACACACCTATCTATAGGAAGGAGCTTGTTTTGTGGCATAGTCAGGAGGAATCAGAAGCCTCCAATTCTCATACACGACGATTACAGCTAGGGTCCTTAATTAACCAACCACGAAGAAATTAGACTAATAATAAATTATTGTGTGTGGCTGGGAGAGGGATTGAGGGATTGATATCAAGCGCCGTAGCAGCGTGGTCATATAACGCCAGAAGAAGGCGATAGAGAGGTGAGACAGCAAGCACAAAGTATATAGAAAACTGAAAGGAAGTGGTTGGGGCCGAAGGGGTGCCAAAACCCTTAGAATATTGCCCACATCACTACGGGGGCTGGCTGAGGGAACGAACTTTTGTACTCTATAGTAACTAATGTACTGAACGAGTGGCGGGAAACGTGAGAGGTGAGTGAACAACAACAATAACAACAAAAATGATATATGGTAGGTACAGGTTGGTTGGTCAAAGGGAGGAGTGTTGTGGTAGGTCAGGCAAGAGAAAGTTTAGAGGGAAAGAATTTTGGCCCTAGGCAAGAATAGACTATCCGTGGTCGGTGTTACCTACTGGTACCACGCCATCTTATGCAACAATATCTGTGGTGTTAACGATAGCGTGCTACCATTACGATGGCTCTATTTGTATATTGTGTCTATGGAGTTATTGTACCGAAATTACGCCATTGTATGCAAGAATAACCCTGGTTTTAATTAACGATGGCTTGGTACCGTTACGATAGCTCTTTCTGTATTTTATCTATGAAGTTATTGTACTAAGTGTGACGTTTGTTGTTGTTGGTCAATCCGGTCAGAGAAACTGTTAATTTATTGTCTCCAAACTTTTCCAAGCAACAGCTACTATAGGTCACCACTAATTTTGATATTCTGGTCCTGTTTTGCAGTACACTTTGGAGGAAACAATTAAGGCACTCTGATCTACCAAAAATATACCTTCTATCCCCTCAATTAATTCAAGCTTATCGGCAAATTGGTGGCTAACGATTTCTCCAATTATTTGAGATAACGAATAATTTCCTCACCTTATCACGTATTTCCTCCGTTTCCCGTCCACCAACCTTTTATCTATAAATCTGGGAGTCAAATATGCCTCACATAGATTCTTCATTGTCCTCTATACCACATAGGTTGGAGGACGTAGGAAGCATTAGATTGGTGTCACAGACGGAGGAAAAAAGGCCCTTTTATTAGTGATGCCTGCTATTTGTCTCGGGCATTGCCAACTGCTGGTTTGCTAACTTTGTTTACTTCCTGCCCCAGTCTGACGGGAAAACCATACAAAATAAGCGTTCCCAACTTATACTTGAATGTTTTGGTCTGAACCCGAGTTTTATGGAATATTTCTTGGTTAAAACTGGGTGCAATGTCAGTAAACTAATAATTTCCTAAAACTATATTATAATACACACCGAACTTTTTTTTTTTATACCGAAGTAATTATTATTCCCATTTGTTTTTGGGAATGATTAAGCCTCCAAATTTATCAACAATATCAGATAATTCTTACTGTATATTACAGGATTAAATAAAATTATCAATGTTCAAGAAATGTTTCATTTCTTTATACTAGTACAGTACCTAATAATTCAAAACAATATCTTTTGTTTAGAACACTTATTTATCGTTAACAAAATGGAAAATGGTTTCCTTTGCAATGTAAAATAATTCTGCCATTCTTTCAAGTACAGTACAATTCTGTATAATTGAAACACAAACCATTGCTTGTGGATAAAACTAAAATAATGTTTAAATTCTTTGGATGTCAGGTGAGTGCTTTAAGGAGATTCTCTTGATGGTGAATTGGTAGGTCAGCAATTCCTCCAAACTACAGTATGCAAAAAAAAATAAAAACATGAACTTAATGTTACCTTCAATGGTGAATCTGTTTCGTGGCATGGTGTGGAGGAATCAGAAGCACACTAATTTACCTTCTAAAGAATCTCCCATTAAGCAATTTGTGACTGTTGTACTGATACAAGTTTTATTACTCGTAGAGAATTGAATAAACCGAGTAGTGTTGTTCCCTATGCAGACTAGGCTAACAGTATATATAAAGATCTCCAAATTATTCTGGTCCTGTTTTTTGGCACACTTTGCAGGAATCAAGGCATTCTAATATACCAAAAATAATTTGTTAATTCCATCTTATTAGTAAATTGATGGCAAACAATTCCTCCAATTATTTCTGACAGGCAACGAATTTCCTCACCTTATCACATTGGCATTGAGGATAAAATTAATACTGAAAGGTAATGATGATGATTTTACAGGACCATACTGATACATTATGAAACTCATGATATTTCAATGATATAATAGATTAATAAAATATATCTGTATAAAGCTATTCTTTGAAAGGCAAATGCACTGAGCAGTTTGGTTATAGAAGGCACACATGAATCACAAAAGAACATACATGCAAGACCAAGTTCAATTGCCAAACAGCTACTGTATATTGATCTTTTTCTTCTGTTTTTAATGGTCCATATTTGTTCAGTTTCAGCCATGTTCAGATACATTCCTTTACCAGCTAATTTGAGTGTTAGTGTGTGTGTTGATTTAGTGTTTTTCTTGACTTAGACTAAGTGGAATGTTAGTGTGTATGTAAGTGAAATGTTAGTGTGTATTTAAGTGAAATGTTAGTGTGTATGTAAGTGAGATGTTAGTGTATGTGTAAGTGAGAAATTAGTGTATGTGTAAGTGAGATGTGTGTGTGTGTGTGTGTGTGTGTGTGTGTGTGTGTGTGTGTGTGAGTGTGTGTGTGTGAGTGTGTGTGTGTGTGTGTGTGTGTGTGTGTGTGTGTGTGTGTGTGTGTGTGTGTGTGTGTGTGTGTGTGTGTGTGTGTGTGTGTGTGCGTGTGTGTGTGTGTGTGTGTGTGTGTGTGAGATCTTAGTGTGTGTGAGTGTGTAAGTGAGGTGTTAGTGTACGTGTAAGTGAGGTGTTAGTGTACGTGTAAGTGAGATGTTAGTGTGTGTGTGTGTGTGTGTGCTGGTTTAGTGTTATTGTTGAATCAGACTAAGTGAGGTATTAGTGATGTCTAGTTGGGTGGCACCATTTGACGTACATCTTTTCACGAGCCCAAAAGTGTGAGGTCCTGGCTGGGAGTACAAAGCCTTCAGTAACTCCCTCACGTCCTCCCTGCCACCACATTCCAGCCACTGGAAACTTGCCTTCACACCTGATACAACATAAACAATTTACTATAAAAAATACTAATGTAATGTATGTTTAAGTAAATAAATAAACATCAAATAATATCGTACCATATTAGGGTTATTTATAATTGAGTGCAAAGTTGTAATGGTCATATTGTACAGTATTTACCAACTATCTTTTTTAGCTTCATCACCAATGACGTCTAATCATGCATACCAATGTTACCAAAACAACATGTGATCAGGCAGCATGATAGTTCATTATGCCATCCTGTATATCACACATTAAGGAAAGTTTTTGAAAGCCAAGATAAACATTCATGGACATACCAAAGAAGAGGTCTGCACAGTCAGCAGTCAGGTTGAATTTTGAGCATTCATGTGTGTTGTGTGGATCAGACAGGAGCAACATTAACCTAAGTATGGGTACCACTGATGATGTAGTTCCTGGTGATGCTACCCTCTTTGTCTCACCCTCTGGACCTCCTACACAACAACAACAACAGTAATGTCAGGATGGTATTATTTACCCTCTTTGTCTCACCCTCTGGACCTCCTACATCATAACAACAACAACAGTAATGTCAGGGACTCGCGCCCCCATACTATTAAACACATTATTGAAGACTGCAATACATACAACCACACTCGCCAACAACACAACATACACTCTCTGAGGGCACTGTGGGAAAGCCCGGTTCATGCCATGGCCTTCCTCAGGAGCTCGGGGCTGCTCGGCCAGACAGCTTGAGGAACTTCAACAACAACAGTAATGTCAGGGGGATATTATTTAACCCCTTCTTAGGGGAAAAGTTCTTTGTCACTGAATTCCCATTGTTTTGCAGTAAAAATTTAGCGACAAAGAACCTTTTTCGTTGAAATTTTTTAATAATAAAGTATGTACTGTACATTACTATGGCCATTCTGCCCCGGGAGAACATCAACAACAACTGTACTAGTAAATATATAACAATTTTATACAACTAAATTATTGTACAAGTGTACTTTCCCACCTCATGAAGAAAGGGAAATGGTGTATTGATGATGATGAAATTACTGTACTGGTAATTATATAAAAATTATACAGTGCTACATTAGTGATATTTCACAAAGACTTAATAAATATATAAATAATTTATTATTGGTAAATAGACAGTACTTATCTAATGATAGCTTTACAACACTACATATAATAATGAATGAATACAGTACTGTACCAGTAAATATATAACTTTACAGCGGTGCATTAAATCCTTACCTGTGTTGTGGGGAGACTCACGACAGGGGATGCAGGGAAGAGTGACAGCTGTACGTAACACACTACAGGGGAAAGACTGGAAGAGCTGCTGGCCGGTGTAGGTTGTCCCACACTCCAAACACACGCCCCAAATCCAAGTGTGCTGGCAGAAGGCAACTGAAAAATTATATACACATATTTTATGTTAGAATCACTTTGATATTTGGCATTTTGGTACAGTATTTGGCTTAGGACTACTGTACACTTAATGGGATAATACATTGTTGTTGGTAAATCTGGAGTAATTGCATCCTCTAAACTTTTCCAAGCAACAGGCCTGTATTATATTTGTAAATTTGGCCCTGTTTTCCTGGCATACTGTGGAAGAATTAAAAGGCTCCAAATCACCAAGAGAATAATCTCTCCTTAATTAATCATACCAAAAACAATTACGAGACTGACTGACTGACCTTCTTTACACAAGTTGCACTGGCTGGTTGAATGTGATTGCAGCTCCTCCACCATCACTTCCACCTTGTACACCTCATCGACCACCCCTGACTCACAGAATTGTTTGAGTGTCCTGCTGCCAGACTCTCCATTTATAACTGCAAAATAGAATACTTACACATACAGTAGTTAACATTATACTATTCTGGGGGTATTTATAACTGGAAATGGAAAACTCATACATAGAAAATACTTTTCTATTATACTCACACACAGTTAACACTTTCTTATTTTTTTTGTCTTTACAATAATTGCAAATAGAAAACTCACACATAGTTAACATGTTTCTATATTGAGGCACTACAGTACTAACACTACTACTACAAACCTGTTGTGATTCCTCCAGGGTCAGACTGCCGTTGGTGTGAGAAACTTTCCTTTGCTCCTCCTCCTTTTCCTCCTCCTCCTCCATTAGCTTTCTTCCTCACACTCTGACCTGCAGTTACACAGACAGTACACTACAGTCTAAACCATTCTTATGAGGGCCACCCAATGCTAACTATAATTTGTGTTGCTACCTCAAATATTATTAGGGCCAAGACATGCAAAAGTTTTAGTAAATATCCCTATCTTTTAAACAGTGTAGCAAATGTATATAGATAATATATTGGTTGCTTCTAATCTATATCTGTGTGCATTTGGTAAGACCTGAGCCAGTAATTTCCTCATTATAACAGAGACAGAAATATGTAAGAGACTCCCCAGAAAATACTCCACCCCTTGGCACACTTCCACAATACAATACTCACACGTCATTAGTTGTTCCCCGTTGGATGTAGTGGCAGTTGGTGGCATTTCATCACTACTGTTGGATGTATTCAACACTGCAAAGCTGTAATATACACAACAGATTCAATATTGTGTAAGTACAGTAAGTACAAATAAATTGAAGAAAAAAGTATATAGTATTGTCTAAGCCTCTGCAAACAGACAGTGATCAAAGAGGAAATTAATTACAGTATAGAGAATTTGTATCTAAAAAAAAATGCACAGAAAACAAAAAGAATATGGTTTAGACTGTGATCTAGTCCACTACAAAGATAAAAAAACATATATTTTTTTCTACAGTGCAATATATATTTTAATCCTTTACAAATATACAATAAATTCAAGGCTAGTTCAATACAGAGGTCTAAACAAATACTGTACTGGTATATACAATACTCATACCTTGTTGTCACAGCTTCTACTCTTGATTTTTTCTTACTGCTTATTGACTCCGTCTCTGTACAGATTTTGCCTTTCCTTTTCCCACTGGATTCCCCCTTGTGCAGCAGTCTGTTTCAATAATACCTATGTAAACTGAGGGAATATAAATGAGGTACTGATAATGAGATAATGATCCATTTACAGTACTTTCATCTGTACCCTTGGGATTTACTTTCAACTTATTAAAACACCCTTGCCAGATATAGAAAATTGAGAACCATGGAGTATGTGTGACCTTAGGATGCATTTTCTTGATATCAATTTAAAAAACAATTGGATACATAAAACAGAGACCCATGGAGTGAGTGTGTATGATCTGAAGATGAATATACTTTCAACAAAATTAAAACGCCCAAAACAGACAGAAGAAAAAACAACAATGGATTGAGTGTAACCTGAGTATGGAGCTAGCTATGGGGTGGTCAGTGTCAAGGTTGGTGACAGAGGCAGTGGAGGCATCAAGATACAACTCCAACAGTGTGAGTTCCGCCTCGTTCCCCAACTCGGGATGCCGGACGTTACATCGCACTCCGTTCAGACAAACAATGGTCCCTTCCTGTGGTGGTTTATATTTGTATTATAAACATACTGCCAGTTAACATAATCATTAAAAAAAACACATTTATACTGTATAGTTGTTGCTGTTCAGTTTGTTAAAATTACTAAAAAATTCTAGTAATTCAAGTGCTGTAATACAATTCTGAAGATACAGTATCAAGAAAGAGATAAGAAAAGGCAGCACAATAATACACCACCTACTGTTAATTAAACCCATAAATGATACTGAAAGAAATGTGAAAAGGTTTGACAAGCAACATACAGTACTGTACAATATTTACCTTGAGTGACTTAAGCTCCTGTGTTGGTGAAACAATGAGAATGTCTACATAAGTTGATCCAATATCACTGTAGTTCTCACTCTGGGTCATTAACTCCTGTGTTGCTTCCTCCAGGTCGTACTGAACACAACAACAAACACATCATTATTCATTGTTATACACACACACACAATGAGATAATCACCTCACCCTCTTATCACAGACCTACTGGCTACCAATTCCTCCTGACTACAGTATGCATAAAGACTGAATAATAGTACCCTTTAAAAACTGTTCCTAACTGTAGAATTTTTATCCTTAAAAAGCACAAAATAGAGTACTGTATCCTGTGTGGTAAAATACATGACGTCTGCAAAACATTTCTTATGACAAGTATATAGAAAAGTCCCCTATACAATATATCAAACAGTTATGTATAATAAAAAAAAAATTGCTGATAGTGATAGCATTTCTAATTATAACATATCTTTTACCACATATCATTACCTGAAGGAACATTGCCTTGGAGACAGTGCCATCCTGGATTCGTAGTACGATCATCAGCTCCTCACACACCGACCGAAACTCTACAATCTAAACAAAGAGGAGATCACAGGTCAAATTTACAACAACTGCAGCACCACAATCTCAGCAAAGAATAGGAAAATCAGAAGTCATATGTTTCATTTTGTATACATATCACATGAAGCCTCCCACACCTACAAAAATAAATAAATAAAGGGAAATGAGTTGCTGTACTGATGATCACATGGTGGCAGGATAGAGGTTCTCCAGTACCATAAAATTTTTATGCATAAGGAACATTATCTAGTACTTGAAAATAAAGACATTATATCATTATACCTATGCTATACAGATACAGTACTATGCCCAACTATAATGGATAATTGCCCAGGTAAAAAACAAAATAACACATGGCAACCAATTCTCCTTATTATTAGCTAACCCATGACCCAAGGACTAAACTCTATTTCATTCAGTCATTAACTACCTCAGTTAAATTATTTTGCATATACAGATTATATTGTACTTACTCGAGAGATATCAGACAAAATTTCACTAGTCTCAGGAATCATTCTACTGGTAGAATTAAAACTTACCTGACAATACATAGTGAAAACAGTTTCTTTCTCAATAGTAGAGATGGAACAGATGGGGTGTTGGGGTGTGGCCTGCATGCTTGGGGTTCCACTGGTGTGAGCTTCATTGGCAGGGGTTGCTGGACTGATAGTAGAGATAGTAGTAGGGACAGAGAGGGAAGGACTAGGACCAAATGCTACCTCCTTCCACCAAGTCCTTACCTCCTTCACTTTGTTTCTCACTGTGTCTATGGGTAGGATATGTGAGGTTAGGTTTGCAATATATTATCTAAAATAAATAATATATATATATCATTACAGTATTCCCTCTGTTAGACTACTGTAAACAACATTATGGGAAAACACTCACCAGTCAAGACAAAATCACTGTTGTTGTCACTTGGGACAATGGGATCAGAATGGTTTGATGAAAATGTTATAGTTTGTCCTGGAGTTTCCACTCTAGCATGTAGGTCAAAACCACAATAGTCAACCTGTAAAGACATACTCAAGTTATTGGTACGGTAATATTTATTGATTATTTCCCAAACTACTTTCTAAGCAACTTCGTGTAGAACCAATATACAAGGTTACAATCATAAAGACCAGACTTACAACAACAAAATGAACAACTTATTTCCAATTGTTTGTACAGAATTTTTTAGATTACTGTACTTCCCTTTGTTGTAGTGGATATCAAAAGCTGACTTAGGCAATGGTGGCAACACTAAACTAACCTGGATATTCCTCAGCAGTATGATAACCCCGGCTGTGAGGCTGTACAGTCCTGCGACCACAAGTTCCCGATACTCCGCCCCTTCTTCAAGACACGACGGGTCCACCACAGCACACCTGATGTCCCCAGTCTCCTGTCTTATATCACCTACAGACTCTGTCACACCCTTACTCACCACCCCACACACAGACACCTTCACACCTGGCTCACATCCATTGATTGATACAAAGGTCTCTGTATGTGCTATATGGCCATGACCATTTGTCATTGCATCACTAGTGGAAGACTGAGGAACTGGAGATTTTTCATGTTGCAGCAAATTACCATCAGTTGAGGATATTGGAAGACACTGAGCAATATTACTGGGGGATTTAGGGAGTTGTGGATGAGCATCATCACGGCAATTTCTGTGCTGTGGCAGGGAATTACTTGGGGATTTTTGATGCTGCAGCTGAGTATTACCGGGGGATTTTTGATGCTGCAGCTGAGCATTACCGGGGGATTTTTGATACTTCAACAAAGTACAGCCAGGGGAATCTGGGAGAGATGGTGTAGTACTACCAGGGAGTTTATTTTGGTGTCGGGGCAATACATCAACATGGGATGATTTTTTTGGACTTGACGACGGAACCTGGCCATCGTCCACCTCCATCAGTTCCTCTGCCTTGGCACTAGATTTCACCAGCCACACCTGGGAGTTAAGAGCACGCCTGCCCCCAGCAAGGAGTGCCAGCCTACACCAGCCTTCCTGAGGGTAGCCAGTGTAGGGAATAAGACGTGCGCCACTCAGTACCAACAATACATCCTTCAGGTCTTGTGTCTCCTCCAACAACTTCTCCAATGCACCAACAATGTCGGCAAAAATAAACAGTTCAAGGTTCAGGTCACTCTGGACTCCATTCTGTAAAACTAGACAATATTATGAATTACTCTGTGTTCTGATAAACATTTATTTTATACATTTTTAAGTCCAATATTACAATGAGTCAATATCAAAACAGACAGTATAGTACATTACTGTACATCCAAAGTAAATAGCATACACTTTGATTTTGTTACATTGTCATTAGTATTCCCTATCCAGTGAACAAAACAAGCAACCAAGCTTAATTTTTGGATGTACAGTACTGTACGTATGAATTTCACTAATTTATAACTTTTGACAATCATTCTGACAACAAAAACAGCTGAATGTAATCCACTAGTCGTCACTGTTGCTAAAGAGTTTAAAAAGCAAATAATTCATCCATACTTTCCCGGAGTACAAGTCTCTTCTCTGGGACATCATTCCTCAACCGACTGGGTAATGTTCTCTCCACTGATGCCTGAAAAACATACAGCTATTGTACCAATGGACACAAACATTATCTAAATACAGTAACCCATCTGTTGTCATGGGTGTACACTATATATTTGCTATGAATCCATGTACAATTAACCCTCATTATCTTTTTTTTGGGGTATGTAAAGTAGAAAGAGGGTTTACTGTACACAGATTCATTACCGGTACCCATAACACCAGTGGTAAACAAGGGACTACTGTACTAGGCCTACACCACAAAATAAAAGTTAAATGACACCCAATGCTTACACTGAGGGAGGTGTGTGTGTGTGAATAGGTCAAGCTGAAGTGAAACTGTTACTGCAGTTATTGTAGGATAGATGTAGCCTTAAAATGAAAGTGCCTAGAACACCGCTATGAAAATATACCTTTGTGGCTAAGTGAGCAAAATAGCTTATTCATTTCAGGTTGTGTAAGCAAGTGAATGTATTCTCTAGAGTCTAGAACTAGCAAAATCCAAAATTACCCAGTACAATAAATAAAACACCTCAATAACATCGGAAATCCATCATTAATTCATCACTAACATAAGCTACAATCATCTAGAACACACACACATACATCTTTGATTCCTCCCTAATATAGGCTACAAACATATAGAACACACACACACACATATTTGATTCCTCCCTAACATAGGCTACAAACATATAGAACACACACACACACATATACACATACATCTTTAATTCCTCGCTAACATAGGTTACAAACACACACACACACACCAGTTCTATACTTACAATGATATAAGTGAAAGGTTGTTGTTTACCACTGTTGGCTTTACTCATTATAAACTGTTTGTTGTAGCCATAAGGGAGAGCTTTCTTAATCAGGTCAACACTTAACTCCTTCAGGGTCAGTGTTTTCACGTTAGTATTCGTATCCATCTTGTTTCTTTGAACTGGTGCTTGGGTCTGAAATATGTTAAGTGCATGTGTCATATTATTTAACTATTTCTTTGAGCAAAAGGTTCTTCATCATTGAATTCATATTGAAAAATAATACAAATTGAGCGACAAAGAGTCATTTTCCCGAGGAAGTAAGTTTTAATGTACAATTCACTCCAAAATTTGTAACCAATTATTATTAAGGTTCCAGATTACCAAACACAGTACGGCATATATTGAAATTGATAGGCAAGAAGCCAAAGCTGGATTTGGTTTCACAATGCCAAAGGCTTGAGGCTGTAGCCAACTAAATTATTTTGAAGCAAATCTTAAGTACCGTACCGGTACCTTACAAGTAAAGAAATACAAGCTAATTACCGTTATTGCGTAAGGTTTTCTACCTTTGTTACCCACTAAGTTAATTTAGACCATTCTAAGACAAATGCCCCATATCCAAGATAAGGCATATTCAAATGGGACATTTTGAAATTACCGTGACATTATCTGACCTGACCTAACCTAGACCACAGCAGACTACCGGAACCTAACCTGGGCTGACTACCGGGACCTAACCTGGGCAGACTACCTGGAAATAACCATGGTAAAGTACAGGAAATGACCGGGGCAAAATACTGGGACCTAGCAAGATCTGGCAACACTGCTACAAAATGGTAATTCCTTCAATAAATACCGTACCAGGTAATGTCAGACTATCTCAAAAACATATAATTAACTATTTAAAGCATTATTTATTATTTTGTTTTACTCCTCAATCCAGCCTCTTAGGTGGCAATCAAACATAGTCAAAATACACTGGTAAAATTATATTCCTACATATAAAAGCAGAGATTGATGAATTATTCGGTAATTCTGCATAAGAGGTCCACCTGGATTGTTCCCACATTTTAATGCATATTTTTCTTGTTCTATTGATTGTTGCCCATAATATTTAGAGGAGATAACTTTTTTTACCCTTACTTGACCTGAACTAACCAAACCACACCAGGACCAAGGCAGGACCTGGGCAGACTAACGGGACCTAAACCTGGGTAAACTACTGGGCACTAACCTCGGCAGACTACAGGGACCTAACCTGGGCAGGCTACCATGACTGGCCAATGTTTACAATGACAGGAAAACCCTGGACAGCTGAAAATTTCGATATGCTATTACTGTATACCAAAAATAAGTAAGTTACCTATTCTTAAATTCATTACACATGAACATATTACATTGTCCCCTTGTGAAATATACACAAATTGTAAAGGTTTGCCACGTGGACCTTTTATGCAGATATACCCTAACTTATTAAATCAGATTAATGAATTATCCAAAATAAGTAACTTAACGTGAGATTGTTTTCCATTATTTGACAACCAATTAATTATTAGTACAATATTAGTTTATTGTATATTAGCTAATACCTTCAAAACTTGTCTCCAAAGTTGTCAGTATCTGTCACCATCATATAAGATTATAACACCACCTATATCATGTCCAAAATATACAATATGTTGACATTCACCATATTCAAACAAAACAATGACTGCAGTGTTGCCAAGTCTGCTTCATGAAAAGTAGTCATAACATAACCCAAAATACTCAATATTCTTTAAAAATAATTCCTCTTTACCAGAAATTCCTATTTATATAATTATATACAGGACAGTGTTTTTTTATAGTGACATTTCATCTCGGTAGCAAGTGTCGAGAAAAAGTTAAGGAACCTGCTGCTGGACAGATGCCCACGGTCCATTTACTCCATTATTTTATTGAGTACAGTGCTCTCACAAATGATTCTGGGAATTTCCTTAAAACATTCCTTAGATTGAACAATATTTCCTCAGACCATTTCCTTAGATGGAGCTCTATTTCCTCAAACTATTTTCTGTGAAAATATTTTATTTATGTAAAATTCACAGGCATATAATAATGAAAGGCAATCACACTGATGACATTTTTATTTAATAACCACAACAGAGTAAACAAGACATCATTCGATGGCAACACCGCCCCTTAAAGATGCCAACGACCACTCGCCCTTTCCTATTGTAGTAGATTTCTACCCCTACTATAGGCACAGGGTGAACACAGCTCTCCGGTAACACAGTTACAAGTTTATTGTTGTGCAGGGCTCATACAGTGGTGGGACTTGGGTACACGTGGGCGAGTGAGTGTAGTGGCAAGGCGAGTTCCTGTAGAGTGTAGGCTGGATCAAGGTAGGAGAGGTGTTGACGGGTAAGAGCGGGAAAGCCAAGTGACCGGGGCATTGACCCGGAGAAAAGGGGTAGCTTGGTTATTAGTGAGGCATGCTGGGAAATACCAAGAGAAACGAAGCGGGAAGCGCAAGGAAAGGAACGGGGACTATAGGATTAAAGGAGGAACTCGCCACAACACTCCCCCTCCCCTTAGCAAAAAAAAAAAATAATAAAATAAAATAAAATAAATATATATATATATATAAATAAACAAATAAATAACAAAACTAAAAAAGTAATAGGAACTAAAACATGACAATGTGCTGCTTAGGGAAGGGCAACATAATGAATAACAAATATAACAAGGACCTAAAGTTACTTTATATAACACAGATGCCCCCAGGGGACGGCAAGGCTAGGAGAATGATTTAATAATATATTGGGTAGGGATTACTGGTGCTCCACGGGCGCGGCTGGAATGTCAGGGCCAGCAACCGGCGCGGCCGCTTGATGGTCCTCCCGGATCTGGAGACGTACCCATCGGGAACAGGGGCAGGCTCGTCACATTGGTCTGGGGAGTCAGGAGGTCCAGGAGGAGGCCAGCAAGGCTGAGTTGGTGTGGTTGGTAGCTGGGGTACGACGGCTGGCCCACTTTGGTGAGAGCTGGCTGCCACTGCAGTCTCCAAGCTGCTCTGTGACTGAGGGGGTAGATAAGGGATTATGGGTGCCGAAGTATGGGGGGAGGTGGCAGGTGTGGCGGATTGAAGAGTAGGAGGATTGGGGATGTGTGGGATAGGACTAGGCAGTGTGGTAGGGGCTGGAGTAATGGAGAGGGGAGAGTCGGGGTCTGTGACAGGTGGTTCAGTTGGGGTAGGCGGGGACAGGTGGGCAATGGGATCAGGTAGCACGGTAGGATGGGCAAGTGGCAGGGCGGGCATGTTTGATATTTGAAGTGGGAGTTGGATAGGAGTGTGAGGAGGAAAACAGGTACTGGGATGGCTGGGTGAGGTGCGGGGTGGGTGGGTAGGTCGGGGAGACGTGACAGAACGGTCTTGCATGGTAGGTGGGCTGCTAGGGGGTGGTTGTACTGGGGATGGGGGGGTGTTTGAGAGGGGAAACAGGGTTTGAGGGATGGGTTGAGTTTGTGGGTAGGAGTGGATGACGGTTGTGGGATGATGCATAGGGGCAAGTTGATGGGGCGGATGATGTGGCATATGGAGTGTGGCGGCAAGGTCTGTGAGGGGTGAGTTGTGGTGTGGTGTGTGGGTGGGTGTGTGTGGCTTGTCATGGTGGGATGTGTTGGCCACCTTCACTCTTTCCCAGGACGTGACGTACGGTTTTCCTGATATTTGAAGGGTGACCGTGGCCTCCCCTCTTCCAATAACGCGATGCGGTCCAGTGTATGGCTGTTGGAGTGGGGTCCTATGTGCGTCCGTCCTGAGGAAAAGGTAAGGCGCAGTCGTGAGTATGGCGGGAATGTGTGTGTGCGTTGTGGTATGGTGACGTGTAGGTGTAGGCAAGAGAGAGGAGATAGCCGACTTGAGGGCTGGCAGGAAGGACAGGTTGGAAGTGTCGACATCGGGTGTCGTCACCTGGCCGGGTAAGCGTAAATCTTCCCCGAATACCAACTCCGCCGGGGCGTGTCCGATGTCCTCCTTGGTGGTGACACGAATGGTGAGGAGTATCAATGGGAGGGCGTCATACCACTGGTCTGGCTGTAGGGCCCTGAACGCCTCCTTCAGCCGCCGGTGGAAACGTTCCACTAGTCCGTTGCTCTGGGGGTGGTAGGCTGTGGTCCGTTGACGGGTGGTACCGAGGAAATCCAGCATGCCTTGCCAGGCCCTCGACTCGAATTGGGTACCCTGGTCAGTTACGAGAACCGAGGGGGCGCCAAAGTTAGCCACCCAGCTGTTGAGGAAGTGCCTGGCGGTGCCCTCAGCGGTGATGTCGGCCATGGGAGATGCGGAGCACCAACGTGTAGTTCTGTCCACACATGTCAGCAGGTAGCGGTGCCCCCTCGAGGGTGGAAGGGGGCCCACTATATCCACGTGGACCGTGTGGAACCTGCTTGAGGGGACAGGAAAGTCGTGGAGGGGGGGACGAGTGTGGCGGCCGACCTTAGCCTTTTGGCACGCCAGGCAGGCCGTAACCCACTGCCGTATGTTTCTCCTCATTCCAGGCCAGACTGCCCGCTTGCTGATGAGACGGTGCGTGCCAGCTACCCCGGGGTGGTTGAGGCCATGGTAGTGGTCGAATATTATTTTTCTGCACTCCGGAGGAATATAAGGGCGGGGCTTACCACATGACAAATCACACCATGCCTTGGTTGATGTGCCGGGGACATGTAGCAATTGTAGGTCCAGGCCAGTATTACCCTGTAGTAGGTCCTGCAGCTCTTGATCTTGATCCTGTCCTTCTGCAATGGCGGCATAGTCTAGAGGAGAGGTGGAGTGGATGGCTGCCAGGGTGTGAGGTTGGGGAAGGGATCTGGAAAGGGCGTCCGCCACCGCATTGTCCTCCCCTCTAACGTGGCGGATGTCCGTGGTGAATTCAGAGATGAAAGCGAGGTGGCGTGATACACGAGGGGTCCAAGTGCCGCCCACCTGCTTCATCGCCGATGTCAGGGGCTTGTGGTCCGTACGAATATGGAACTCCCGGCCCTCGAGGAAGTGTCTGAAATGGCGCACTGCTTCGTACATAGCCAGGAGTTCTCTGTCGAATGCACTGTACTTCTGTTGAGGTGGGTCCAACCTCTTACTGAAAAAGGCGATCGGGTGTAGTAGCCCATCCTTCTCCTGTTCAAGTACTGCCCCCACAGCGTCGGCCGAAGCATCCGTGTAGATGGATGTGGGTGCGTGGGGTGTGGGATAGGAGAGTAGAGTGGCGCTAGCAATCTTTGTCTTGGTGGAGTTGAAAGCCGTCTCAGCCTGTGGTGTCCAAGATAGCTTCCGTTGGGACCCCTTCTTGGTACCCTTAATGAGGTCGTGGAGTGGTGCCAGGGCAGATGCTGCGTGGGGTATGAACCTGTGGTAGTAGTTCACTACCCCAAGGAATTCTCTGAGTTTTCTTGCTGTGGCAGGTAAAGGGAAGTCAGAGATGGCCGCCACCTTCTGTGGTAACGGCGCTAAACCTTCGGGAGAGACTCTGTGTCCCAGAAAGTCAACCGTCGAAACTCCTAGGATGCACTTCGAGGGGTGGACTTTGAGGCCGTATTGGTGGAGGCGGCGGAACAACTCCCTGAGATGCTGGAGATGCAGCTCATGGGAAGGAGAGGCCACCAGAATGTCGTCAATGTAGACGACCACGAAGTCCAATCCCTGTACCACCTTGTCCATAAACCGCTGGAAGGTTTGGGCGGCATTACGGAGGCCAAAGCTCATCACTGGGAATTCAAATAGGCCAAAGGGTGTGGTAATGGCTGTTTTTCCGATGTCTTCCTCTGCCACAGGAATCTGGTGAAAGGCCCTGATTAGGTCAATCTTTGAGAAAACCTCACTCCCCTGCAGTTTTTGGTGGAAGTCGAGGACGTGTGGGATGGGGTATCTGTCGGGAACTGTAGCAGCGTTGAGGGCTCTGTAATCCCCACACGCCCTCCATTCCCCTTCCTGAGCCTTCGGAACCATGTGGAGGGGTGAGGCCCATGCACTGTCTGACGGTCTGACTGTTCCTTGCTCCATCATAATCTGGAACTCTTTTTTGGCGGCCGTCAACCTCTCTGGGGGCATGCGTCGGGGTTTGGCGAAACAGGGCGGGCCCGAGGTGAGGATGGTGTGTCTGACCCCGGTATCCTTGATGGGTGCCGCTGTAGTGGAGGAGATGAGAGAAGGGAATTCCTGCAGGAGGGCATCATATGGTGTGGATTGCGTGATGTGAGTTATATTTGGGGTGTGGTGGCGGCACGGACGTGAGGAGATGATGGCGCCTGATGGTTGGTGGATGAGCCTCCTTCTCTTGGGATCAACGAGGAGGTCATGGGCTGTCAGGAAATCCACCCCCAAGATTGGGTAATCCACCTCAGCAGTGATGAAGGGCCAAACTAACCATATATTGTCCACGAGTGTGACCCGCCTGCTGGTAGTCCCGTAGGTGGCGATAGGCGACTTGTTGGCTGCCAAGAGGTCGTACGCTGTAGATAGCGTGAGACTGTCGCGGGAGGTAGGGGGGACGACACTCACCTCAGACCCGGAGTCCACCAGGTATTGTTCCCCTGACACGAGATCATCCACCCAGAGCAGGGCACGATCTCCAAACCTGCCGTTGAAGGGAGTCTTGCGTGGGGGTTGAGGTGGGGAAGGTGGTGTGGTGTGGTGAGGGAGAGGCGTCAGGGTAGGTGGGTGTGGTGGTTGAGCGGTGGCATTGGTGACGCTGGGTTGCCCCCGCTCTACTCGTTTCCCTGGTTCCTGGTGCTGCTGGGGCCGCGGGTCTGTGCAGTTGACACTCTCCACTGGCAGGGGGGGCGGCAGTTACGGGCTCGGTTCCCGAACTGTTGGTGATACACGCAAACTGCCGGAGGGGCCCAGTGTTGTTGAGGAGGTTGAGGATGGAGCTGCCGAGGTTGAGGTTCTGCCTGCTGCAGTTGGTGCACCATTGTTGTTAGCTCATTGACTCGTTGCAGGATTAGGTCATTGTTGTTGTCGTGGGTAGGGGGGTGGTTGTTCGTGTTGGTAGTGTGGGTGTTGTAAAGGGTGGTTTGTGGAGGTGTTGAGGTTGTTGTAGTAGTGTTGTGGTGGGTGTGTAGGATGGCTGGAGGAGTGTGTGCTGAGGCAGCGGGTGGCCATGTCCCTGAGTGGAGCGTGTTGGCCTCGACCAACATGTCTGCAAATTCCCCGTATTCTTGTAGAGAATTTGTGGTCTTTCCTAGGAGGTGGAATTGGATATCACTAGGCATGAGGCGGGTATGTCGCATCCGAAGAATGTAGTCAGGGAGGGGGGACCCAGCTGCTGTGTTGAGTTGTTGCATGTGGCGGAGTAATGCCGATGGGCGGCGACCTTCCACCTGCACGTCCTCTAGCGCCCTGTAGTGTTGCATGGGAGTCTTGCCATGTGCTGCGAGGATTGCTGCCTTAATCCCTTCATACCTTGCTCCTGGATTGAGTGAGGAAAGTAGTGGGGTGATGGAGGCGAAAACTTCTGTTGGGAGGGCCCGAATGACTGCCTGGTATTTATCATCATCAGGAATGTTGGACCCTTGCCAAACTGCCTCAGTGTGTGTGAACCAGGTGTGGGTGTCATATGTGAAAGATGGCACAAAAGGGGTGTGACGGGGGGGTTGGGTGGGAGGGGTGTGTGTTAGGGTGATACTGTTGTATGGGGTGTCTATACTCTGGGCCGGTGCTGAAGGGGGAGCCACGGGGGCAGTGTTGGATAGCGAGGGGGGGCAAGTGGCCATGGTGAAGTAGTGGTAGACAATAGAAGGGGACGAAGGTAGGGGGAAGAGGGTGTAACACGAAGGCGAGAAAAAAAAAAAAAAATAATAATAATAATAATAATAATAAAAAAAAAGGTAGGATTAGGCGCAGTGGGAGTATGAGTGGATGGAGTATATGGTGGGGAGGTAAGTATTAGTGTTAGGGTTGGAGATGTAGCACTGGTGGGAACGCACACGTGGGGGAAAGCTAGGACTGCACGCCCGTGTTTCACTGGGCGTGGGGTAACGTACAGGCTTCTACCTACAATGTAGCACAACAACGGTCACACTCTCCTATTTCATACGGAGTAACACTATTTTATCACACAGAATATCAATAATCACTGCTGAAAAAAAAATATCACACGAGACAATAGGCTGGCACTGGTACATACATTCGAAAATATAAATATGTGGATAACAATATATGGATGGATAATGTGAGGAGAATGGGACGAGAAAATGGGTGAAAAACCAAAGATATAATGGGTTAACACAGCGTGGATGAGTAGTGTGTCGAAAATGGGAGCATGTAGGGAAAAAAATGAAGTGCACAATATATGGGTGAAATGAGTGGGAAAATTACACACGTGGGGTGAAATGGGTGGGAAAATTACACACGTGGGGTGAAATGGGTGGGAAAATAACACACGTGGGGTGAAATGGGTGGGAAAATTACACACGTGGGGTGAAATGGGTGGGAAAATTACACACGTGGGGTGAAATGGGTGGGAAATTACACACGTGGGGTGAAATGGGTGGGAAAATTACACACGTGGGGTGAAATGGGTGGGAAAATTACACACGTGGGGTGAAATGGGTGGGAAATATGTAACGCTATGGCAGGAGTGGGAGATAACGAAGTAGTCAGGGAGTGTGTACACTAAAAGAAAGAAGGTTTGTGGGGAGGAAATAATGAAATGGTACTTAAGTGCTGAAGAAACGCTGAGATGCACATGGGCGCAGTAGGACGAATAGCTTGTTGCAACGTGTAGAGTTGGAGCAGTAAGTATGTCGGCGGCGTGTAGCACAGACGAGGTGGGTCTAGTAGTTTGTTAGGACAACCACACGTGGTAAGTTGCTCGAGGTGGCGTTGCGTGAATGGCGTGGGACAAGCTGAATCCTTGTCGGAGAACTTTTCCGGGGTCACCAATGTAGTAGATTTCTACCCCTACTATAGGCACAGGGTGAACACAGCTCTCCGGTAACACAGTTACAAGTTTATTGTTGTGCAGGGCTCATACAGTGGTGGGACTTGGGTACACGTGGGCGAGTGAGTGTAGTGGCAAGGCGAGTTCCTGTAGAGTGTAGGCTGGATCAAGGTAGGAGAGGTGTTGACGGGTAAGAGCGGGAAAGCCAAGTGACCGGGGCATTGACCCGGAGAAAAGGGGTAGCTTGGTTATTAGTGAGGCATGCTGGGAAATACCAAGAGAAACGAAGCGGGAAGCGCAAGGAAAGGAACGGGGACTATAGGATTAAAGGAGGAACTCGCCACACTATCTTTATTTTTTTGTGACATTGACCTTCGACTGATTTTGCCCAAAAGTTAATCATTTTGTTTTATGATGAATATCTATCAATAGAAAAAAAATGAACATCATACGGCTAAACCTGTGGACGCTAGACCTAAAACAGACACTTGACCTTAGCTATCGTTATTTTTTTGTGACCTTGACCTTTGACCGATTTTGCCCAAAAGTTAATCATTTTGTTTTATGATGAATATCCCTCAATAGAACAAAAAATTAACATGCGGAAAAAAATGTGGACGCTAGACCATAAACAAACACACGAACAGATAAATAAATAAATAAATAAATATCCAGCACCGAAAACAATACACCGCCCACCCTTCGTAAGCATTAAAGTATGATATCTGTTACATATGAAGTGTCTCGTTTATCATTAATCAAAGCTGTGAAATATAATGTCAGTGCATCCCACTGCTCGAGCAGGTGAGTGACATATGCCTCCAGAGACAACCATCGTGTTTGACTAACGGCCAACATTCTCATATTATATAGTGCTTATGACAGAAGTTTATTATATGAATGTTTCATAGCTATGACTAGAGTTATGACTAAAATTTATGACATTCTATAAGTACCACCCCAGATGTCTTTTGTAATGATAAATAATTGTTTATATTTTAATTATAATGCTATGTATAAATTCACAATATTCTATCAAAGTCTTTGTAGCCTATTATAAAATATACAACATAATGGACAGTGATATATATATATATATATATATATATATATATATATATATATATATATATATATATATATATATATATATATATATATATATATATATATATATATATATATATATATATATATATATATATACCTCAACCTCGGGACTGAAGGTCGTCAGCCTTGGCCTGAGACTCTTGCGAGGTCCTGAGATTATTACGTGATGAGGCTTCGAGATATTGGTTGGTTCACATGTTTGTTTATACACGTCATAATTATCATATGGATCTATATAGTCGCAATATATATGTCAATGCGTGTTCCAGTATTTCTCCATATGATATGGTACAGCCCTCAGGCTGAAGTCAATGGATGCTGGTCTGCGACATGTTCTTATTAAGGTACGTGTCCACTTGAGAGCTGAGAGTGAAATAAATGTCGAGAGTTGGTAAAAAGTAAGTGGACACAGACTGGAGAGTACTCTCGGAGAGTTCTGCGATTTATGTCGGAGAGTGATTCATGACACTAGTGGACACAGCTCACCCACTATCCTGAGATTACTCTCAGCCACTTTCAGTGTGTTGATATAGCTGAGAGTGAAAGGGCGGAAGTTAAATAGTGTAAATACAAGATACAACAACAAAAATAAAACATAATAATAATAAGTATAATATTTAATAATAATAATAATAATAATAATAATAAGCATATACAGCTGTCTTCAAAAACAAGTTTTCCAAAAAAATATTAATGTAAATATGATTATAATTTCAAATATTGATTATTATGGATATTTCAGTGGTTGTCAAAAATATAATAATATTGTAAATAGATTATCACAAATATACTTTAATGTTTAGTAAAAGTTGACGTCAAAAGTTTGGTTTGGTTTAATTTCATATTCCATAAAATATATATATTATGTCACACACACAAACACACTGAATTCACTTGAGACTCTTTACTCTCGGCGACTTGCTCTGTCTGTGTGTTCAGTGGCCACGCTTCTGAGAGTTCTCGCGGACATTATATCTCAGCGACTCTCGAGAGTGATATAGTTCTCTCAGGTGGACACGCTCTTTGTGAGTTCTCTCGACATTTATTTCACTCTCGGCTCTCAAGTGGACCCGTACCTTTATACTTCTTTAAGTTCTTATGTGGTTACTCACGGCGCGGATTCACTATAACGCACTAAAGAATAAAAGAAGCCTTAAATCTGGGGTATTATTTTTATAGTTGGCAACGCTGGTTGGTTACGGAACTTTGTGTTCTCAACAGTCTTAATGTTTATATTACAAAATTAGAGAGATGTTTCGTTATTCTTTTTGCTCAGTAGAGAGAATACTAAAAAAAAAAAAAGAGCTCAAACAACAACACACACACAAATAACAAATAACGAGAATGTTAAAGAAGTGCTGTTTAATACAACAATAACATTTCTAATCATCGCCATGCATCATCATTTCTATTTACAGGCCAACCCTGGAATAAACAGTTTTAAACACCCGGGGTACCAGTAACATCAAGAGCATCACAAAAATAATCACCTTGGCAACCAACGCTGACGACAACAACGACAACGACGACGAGAAGGAGAAAAGTTCATCATCAGTCGGCCATTTTGAAGACAAGGCAAAGCAAAGTCGAGCCAGGGGTCACAACAGGGAGGCTTTGAGAGGCGCCATGAATGCTTTACAATCCTACTCGAGTGATGAGGAGTCAGGGAATGAAGCACCGATACATAAGGTAAGGAAATAATAACAATATAGCAGCCATAAAACACAAATAAGAGCCATTAACCTTGACGGTAAATGTGCAGGAGGTGGATGATGGTGGTGGTGATGGTTAATTATTGTTACAAGCTATTTTGGGATTTTCTATTATTTGTCTTGTTTTGTCTTTTGGGTGAAGGGATGAAGATGCATGTATATTGAATGATATTGATAAACTATTGCTTATATTTTTATTGTCATTGATCTTTTATCATGAATGGGTAGATAATTTCTGCATAACATTGGTCGATAACTCGGAAAAAGGATTTATTTTCGGGTGGTTTGTGAATCTATTTTTGGAAGCATTGTCGCGTTGTTCTACCTGATGGATTAGATGGGTAACTAAGTTATTGGCTAATTTAACGTTAGTTTCAAGTTCTCACAACGGAGTTTCAAAAGTTATATATATGTCACCAATTAATAAAATGTCCGTAAATGGTAACGTTAGGCTACATACGAGGCCATACTCTGGGCCTTATTGGTGCCCTTTGTGACTTGTGTACTACCAGCTGACATAACTCTTGCATCACACTCGTAGTTTTGTCCCCGTATAGGTATATCTGCATAAAAGGTCAACGTGGCAAACCTTTACAATTTGTGTATATTTCACAAGGGGACAATGTATGTTAATGTGTAATGAATTTAAAAGGAGGTTGCACTTATTTTTGGTATAATAGCATACCAAAAATGTCAGCTCTCCAGAGCCTAAGTTCAGTGTTTTCCTGCCATTGTAAACATTGGACAGTCCCGATAGTCTGCCTTGGTCCTGGTTTGGTTAGGTCAGGTCAAGTAAGGGTAAAAAAAAAGTTATCTCCTAAATATTATGGGTAACTATCAATAGAACAAGTAAAAATATGCCGGAAAATGTGAGAACAATCCAGGTGGACCTCTTATGCAGAATTATCGAAAGCTTTATTTAATCATATACCGGTAGTAAACTTTTTTTTTTTTTTGTCAGATCTCTTTTAAAAGTAGTGTATTACATCACCCTAAACACATGTATTACCGAGTATCCTCAAAAATGTTTGTGTTGATATCTCCAAGGACCGAGGAATAGTTAAGGAAAGACAGTATAGTCACTGTGAATTAATATATAGATGTCTCCTTAGTGTAGTAGGGTATTGTAGGGTAGTACTTGAAAGAGTGAGAGAGAGGAGCAGGGTGGGTTTAGGAAGGGAAGAGGGTGTGTGGACCAGATTTTCTCCTTGAGATGCGTTGTGGAAAAATGTCTGGAGAAGGGACAGAAGGTGTATGCTGCATTTATGGTTTTGGAGAAGGCGTATGACTGAATTGATCGAGAAGGTCTATGGAAAGTACTGAGAATATATGGAGTGCCTGGGAAGTTATTGAGGGCAGTGAAGAGTTTATATGAGGGTGCAAGAGCGGCAGTCAGGGTTCATTGAATTGAATGTTGGGTTAAAGCAAGGTTGTGTAATGTTCCCGTGGTTGTTCAGTGTATATATGGATGGAGTCATGAAAGAGATACAGGGAAGAGCAGTGGATGTTGGTGTTCCCATGATGGGGGAGGGGAGGGAGTGGAAGCTTCCTGTGCTGAAGTTTGCTGACGATACAGTACTGGTGAGTGACAATGAATGGGAGTTGCAGGGTCTGGTGAACATGTTTGGAACTGTGTGCGAGAGACGGAATTTAAAGGTAAATGTGGGAAAGAGCAAAGTTATGGTCTTTGAGAGAGGGGCAGCCACAGACTGTGAGGTGAGGTTGAATGGCCAGGTTATGGCGAATGTCAGCTCATTTAAGTATCTGGGTAGGTGATGAGTAAAGATGGAGGTTTGGAGGATGAGATGCAGGAGAGGGTTGTAGGAACGCTGAAGTCAGTGACAAGGAATAGGGCGATGAGTATGGAAGTGAAGAAGACCCTGCATGATAGTGTTATAATCCCAACACTGACATATGGGAGTGAAGCATGGACGATGACAGAGAGACACATATCAAGAGTGAGAAGTGAAAGGTGTGGAAATGAGTTATCTGAGAAGCTCATGTGGAGTGACATGGAGAGATAGATTGACAAACGAAGAAGTGCGTGAACGATGCAATCTGGATGTGCTGGAGAGAGTGAAGAGGAACACTTGAGGTGGTTCGGTCATATAGAACGTATGGGGAACGAGAGATTGGTCAAGAAGGTGTATGAGAGTGAGGTGGAGGGATGGAGAGGAAGAGGCAGACCGAGAACGAGATGGAAGGATGGAGTTAGGAGGCGTTGGGTGGGAGGAGGGATGCCAGTTAACAAGGGATAGGAATGCATGGAGGCATTTCATTTGTGCCCCCCCCCCCCCCCCCCCGGGGATTAAGGCGTCTGGCAATAGATAGATAGATGTATGCCATCATTGCAACAATACATTTTTCAATTAACTTGCAATAATGCCTATAAAGCCATGTAATTAATTTTATTTTGGGTACTGTCATATGGTGTGGTATATGATACAGAGTAATGTGGGTAGAAAAGACTGATATGGCAACGCTGCTTGGGGGGAGATTCTCACTTGTCACCACACCTTAGATGCCAGGTTCTTTGTGATTGACTATAGTATGCGTTCTATTCAAGTGAATGAAATTATTGTGAGGAAAGAACCATTAACATAACCTGACCAACCTAATTAGGCCCTAATTATTCTATGGCAACCTCTGGGATTAGGTTGGGTCAGTTCAGGTTATTTATTTATTTAACTTTTCAGTAATGTCATATATACTGTTCATACACTTTAAAAATCCTGTTGTTTCAGACGCGGAAAGCGAGTGACTTAGGCACCAACTATGACGACGTGGGAATGGACATTAGTGAGGTAGGGCATCACAGGTTTGACCCCATCCCTTTTAGTTCTTATCACCTTTATCATTACTGTACTTTTATTATTATTATTGATTTCCTTGTAACATCATCATGAGACGTTTATATTTTTCTTTTTTATGTTGCATTGTGATGTGCACTCTCTGATCTGTACTAGCCAACATGGAAGATTGTTTCCCTACCTATTTAAATAGGAGATATTGTAGAGGTTCCATACATGACCCTTATTTGAGCTATTATGTCGTCTCTCATCATTACCAGGACTTTTTTTATACTCTAATCTCTGTTTAAGCTTCCATCTTGGAGTGGTGAGAGTCATTTTAGGCAGTCTGATGCATATGGCTAGGCTAGTTAGGCATTACAACAAGTAATACCTTCAAAAATTTGAGTGCATGTAAAAAAAATAAAAAAGACAAAACGTGAAGCAACAAGAGGTGCTCCAAAAAAAAAAAAACATATAAAAAACAATAAACAGAGCAAGAACTATAACGAAGTCTCTTAAATTTCGTTTGATATTAATACGTTCTGTTGATATACTATACACAAGTCGATGGAGACTTCTGCGACTTTAGGAATCGTTGGTTGGAGCTCAACACCGAGTAGCTGAGGGACCCTAAACCTTATAGAGATGAGGTGTAAGCTCAAAAAGTGTGAGCACAGGTGAGTAGCGTAAGTACTTTTAGCTTACAAGAATATAATAAGACCATTTTATGATATATATATAATGATGTATTCTTTATTGTAAGTTACAACATTTCTTGTAGCTTACAAGAATATCAGTAAGACCATTTCTGAGAAAGAATTAAATTGTATAATGAGTAATGAATGAGTTCTGGTCGGACAGTGTACAATATTGTACTAAAGTGTATGGAATGAACTCTACAACTGTGAATGTGTTACTACCAGAAATGATTCCATGCAGATGATGCCTGTGGCAAGAAATTGTATGTACATTTTGTTTATCTACAATATATATTGGTATGGTAGGTGTTATGATTGATATTATTTACACTCTACAGTACTTTTGATTTGGAGAGAGTTCTCTGCCAGAGAGCCATTCAGTTTTCATATTCATTACTTTCCTTTAGGTGATAAAATTTTAATGCCTTATGTATTTGTATTTACAGCATGATCACAATTAAGGTTGTAGGAGGTAATGCATGTCCTATGTATGGGTCATGGTATTATTTATAGAGTTTTTGTCTGAATATAATACCACACAGTAACTGGTGGTTACTTGACTTTTTGGGGTAAGATCTTGGTTGTTGAAAGCAGTTGATTCCTCTTAATTGTGCCATAAACAGATCACTTATACTGAGGTACAGTATAGAAGTTAATCCCATTTTAACATCATAGACACTTTCATTTTCCAACCTTTCCTTCATATGTACAATTGGGAAAGAAATTTAAATATACTGTACCTGTCATAATTATTTGATATCTGCAAGAGTCTAGGCCTATAATGAGTCATTAATGACTGATGATAAATTGAGTGATGTGATGCTCTAGAACGAAAGGCGTTTGGGTAAGACCTACTGTAATGTCTTGCTGTGGCCTAGTAACATTTTCAACACAATACTGTATTTCATTAATATTTATGAAGAATGGTAACTACAGGATGCTTCCCAGAACATATGCTAAGAAGCAGAATTTTCCAGTTGCAAATTAACTCCAATATCTAAGTATGCAAAATTAAGTTCACAATTTGATTATATCTGCTCAGCTGAGATGGCTGGCCAAGTGATTGAATGCTCAGGGGTTGTTACCTAGCAAGTGTAAATTTAAATAGGCTTGGTGGCAGAAGTTGCTGAAGTTTTATATACATTCAGGTAAACTGGAATGCTACTGATTCCTCCTTACTTTGCCACAAAATAGATATCCTCAATGCTATAATAATAGAGGATCTGTTTCATAGCATAGTTTGGAGAAGTCAGAGACCTTCCAATTCACCAATAAAAGATTCTCACCTTAATACCTGATAGTTAGACCATGTCAATATATGCATGTGTACAGTGTATTATATACACCTGCATAAATGTAATACAGTATATATGTATTGACATGGACCTTGGTAACAGTTTGTATGTCTGTGATCAGAATAGGGATATAAAGAATATCATGTTGACATGTTACTGCTAAAACACAACATGGATAGATTACAGTAGAGGGTTTTTGAGACAGTAGGTACTAAAAAGTCTAGCTGTAATACAGAATGTATATTTATTTATTTTTACAGTTGGATATATTGGTCAGTGTATGTTATGATGCTATTACATTGAAGTTAGGGCACATTAAATTGTACAGTATTATGTGAAGCTATATTTATAGATTGATTTTGAATGTGTTACGTCCAATGCATTAGTTTTCAGAGAAACTCGGGTATATAGGATGTTAGACTGTGTTGATATAGTTCCATTTGAGATTACTATATTGCCACCAGATTGAGGGGCTAAAATTGCATTGACAAATTTGAAAGTACAGATTCCTCCACATTGTCACAAAACAGACCACCTCTACTGTACTGAGGTAATCTATTTTTGAGCACACCTTGGAAGAACATGTATCCTACTTGCTGTCAATATAATAGCCCCTTCAGATAATTCCCTGAAATGCAGGTATGTGAACTAGCAGTATATAGGTTATGTATGTAATGTCACCTTAGCAAATTCCTACACCACTCTGTATCCTGCTGTCAAAATGTATTCTATTGCAGTACATTAGTGTGTACTTTTTATTAATGAATGTGGGCATTCTTCCTGGTTCAACATACAGTATTTATTTGTTTCTAAGAATACAAACTGATTTCAACCAGAGTCAGTAAAATTATGAACACCCCAATGTAACATTCTGGACAGATTAGTTGACTGTGAAGAAGGAACTGAACAGTGTTGTCAGGGAGGAACCATATACAGTAGGTCTTGAAGTGTGCAAAATTACCCCATATTGTGTACAGCATATACTATTTACTAATGAATATGTTGGTACCACACTTTGACTGGCGGAGGAGATAATACAATACAGGGAAGTAAGGAACTTGGTGTGGATAACTTTACTAATGTTGAAATTCAGAGTGGCAGCAAACAAATTATTTGACACGAGATAAATTTATTTTACTGCTAGGTATGTATTTATTCTTTTGCCACTAAGACTGTGTGGACTGTGAATTTTATGTTTTCATGTACATAGCTGTATTTCAAAAGACCTTACTAAGAATATTTGTACATGTGGCATATGCAAAGGAGGGTCAAGTTATTATTGTAAGTTGACAATGTACAGTACAGTATTTTAATCAGTTCATATTATTATATAGTCGGTGTTGTAATAAATTGTATTAAAAATATAGAATTTAATAATATCATTCATACAGAACACTTTGGTAAGGCTAATAACAAGAACAACTATTACAGGCAGTACTTGTTAGTGGTAGTTATACTGCTTTGACTTAAAAAAGTTTTATCACGGTGAAAAGTTTGACCACTGATATGGCCTCACCAACATCCTTTGCAAATGCTGATTTATGGGCAGAAAAATATACTTCAGTGCGCAGATACATAAATACCTCTATACAGTATACATGCAGTCCCCCATGTGTGAGCCTGACCACTAACCCGTTTCCTGTGCGTTGACTGGGCACCTCCCTACAGGATTCTGATGATGACCTTGGTTCCCACAACACCAATGCTGCCACAAGAGAGAGAGGTAGACCACCACCACCCCCAGGCAGTAACTCAACCCGTCCCCCTGGAGGTCCATCACCACCATCTGCCCCTTCACAGGCTCACTCTTCCGACTCAGATAAGACAGACAGCAGGGAGAGCCATAGGTCCAGGTAAGTAGTGGCTGGTTTTATAATACACTCACAAAAAGTCAATTAATTGTAGATTCCCTGTTGTTTCATTCCTAGAATTCTCAATCAAGGCAGGGCCATGAGAGAAGGTTGTGTTAATTATATTGTATTATGAAGGAGGGAAGTTACATGTGTCTCAGAATACCTCACTTATACTTATCATGCTACGGTATACCAGCCTTCAGGAGCGATTGTTGGGTTTAGCCAGTGGACAGGCATCTCAACGACAGGCATCTGGAGAGGACCGCAGTACACCCAGGGAACGCCGGGACAGGTAACAATAATGGCCTCGGTTATTACCATATACAGTTGCAGTCCATAATTTCTAGCCCACCCCACCCATTAGAAAGGATGGATAAAGTGAAGGTGATGCAAGCCGTCTTTCCCTTTTGTTGTGTGATTGCTTTGCTGGGTCTTTTCCAGCTTACTCCCAGGGTCAGTCTGTTTTGTTATGGCTTGCTGTGTTCTTTCCAGCTTACCCCCTACGGCAGATGAAGTGGAGGTAATACAAGCTGCCCTCTTTGTGTGATGGTTTGCTATGTTTTTTTTTGTTTTTTTACCTACTAATGGACATAACATAGTTTAATTTAAAGCCATAATCACTTGCACATAATTATTCTCCTTTCCTGAATAAATGTCTTCCTCCAACTCAACTTCAGAGGGTTGAAGGAGACATACAAGTGTGGTTTCTCCAACAAACTGAATGAAGTCCATCTGCCCCAAGAACGGAGAATAATGGGAAAATAATTAGTATGGTACCATACTTGACTAAGTCATTTTGATGACAAATTGGAAATAATGGATAGCAACTGGAATTTGTTTTCTCCGGCTAGAGACTGTTGCATGTCTCTGTACAGTCATTTTTTTTTGGCTTTCAATAGACAGAGGATTTAGTAAAGGCTGTTTTTGCCAGGATGATTATTTATTTATTTGGCAAAATGTTTTTAATTAGAATTTATGTGCTTGGCTTATGCTGCAGTTTGTATATACACTTTGAATTCCTTATTTCATATGTATAATTTTCAGTATGGTATGTAAATTGTCAGTTGCCATAATAGTTACACTCAAAAGATCTCGGAACTAAAGTACAGTACTTGATAATACTTTTACATCTGTTTATATTCATATCTTATCACTTCTATTACATCTGTGATTTGTCTAACCACTTAGTATAATTGGCCTTGCTTAGTATTCCTATCAAAATTATGAAACAGTATCATATTATATGAGGAAGATATAGTATCAATTATTCTGCTTTTTATTGAAGTATGAAAATATTTATGATAAAGGCAGTCTTGAATGTAAGATGTGGTATTCTTCCTCTTATGTAGTTGACAATAATACTGGAGAACTGACAGCATGCAGTCAACCTCTTTTTTACTGTATAGTAATTTTGCATATAATAATATTTTTTCTTTGCTGTACTCTTAACCTGTGTTTATGTTGCTGAATATTATATTCATAGCATGTTGCCATAGTTTGTTGCATTCTATTCAAGCCATTTTTTTTAAATGTAGAAATACATGCCACCTGACCTGAGATTGACTCTCTGAAAATGTTTCCTAATAGTTGAGATGTGCTTGAACATTTTAAAAAATGGCAATTTATATTGCTAAGTGTTTTTGTTAGGTTATATCAGTTTTAAGTACAGAAATGTACAGTTTGTGTCCCAACCCTCACTGAACATGTCCTACCCCAGCAACCGTGTGTCAAATCCCCTTCATAACGGGGATGGACAGAGTCGCAGAAAATCCAGGTCAAAGTCCCCCAAACCTATATCTTCTTCAAAATCAAGGTCCCAGAGGTCCCAGTCACCTGGTGGAGGCAAGAGAAATAACCAGAAAGCAAGGTAATATCATGATCTTATATTTTTAATAAGGAATTAATTATATTGAGCTAATGAATATAGGTAAGTAATTTTTAATAAGAAAACATTGTACAATGCATTCTATACCACAAGTAAAACTGTCATATTGCATACGGTGATAAGTCTATAACCTTAATAGACATTAGTTTAAAAGTGTTGTTTGTTATATTGGTCAAAATAATAGGCAAAAAAATGACCAAGAATAATCTGCTGTGAATGGACTGGTTGGCATTTAACAGTATTTTTCCCTTACCATGAAACCTCTGTCAGAGTAACATAAAGTTACATATGGCTACTAGTTAGATACCGGTACCGTGCTGTATTGGTATATGTATCATATTTATATAATCATATAAAGTAGTACAGTGAAATTACAGAAAATTAATAAAGTATTTGTTATTACCCCAACATCAAAGCCACACTGAACTGTGGTAACTACCAGTTCTAATCTAGACTGTAGCAGTATTTTCAACACAGTACAAAAACCTTAAGATTTGCTACAAAAACTCTGTAATAACTTGACTGGCAACTGTACATACAGTATGATATCTCAGTAGTGGGGTATGGTGTACTGTATTCACTTTTTGTACAGTACATTATACTGTATTAATATGTATATTGTCTTCACTTTTTGTACAGTATACTGTATCTAATATGTATACAGTATTGTCTTCACTTTTTGTACAGTAACATTATATCTAACACTGTACCTACCCCACAGGTCACGGTCAAAGTCAAGGGAGAGAGATAGTGGACGTGGAGGTCAGCTAAGCAGAGACCACTCCAGTAAGGGTCATGTGGGACGGGACCAGGGTAACCAGGGCAGTAAGTATAATTTGTGTGGTATGTCTTTATTCAATAGTTTTTTTTCCCTCAAATACATACAAGGACACATGTTCACATACTTATACACAAATTTCATCCAATCATTGCACTCGACTAAACACTGTTAATTTGGTTATCGTAACAACACATACTTAGAGGTTTTTTTTTCACTTTAGTTAGTTTTTCTCTGGGTATGAAAAGTTTATCAAATTCATTGCATTTGATTGGCTAATGAAAGACTCCTAACAAACCCCTGGGAGACCAACTTTAACTTATAACTAATCATGTTGTGTCTTTATGGTATTGACTGTGGTTTTAAATATTTACTGTTGGCTCCAGATAAACAAAACAGACCACATCTCCAGCAGCAGGGTCTAAATAACAAATGTTCACTACAGTAATTATACATATTTGTAGCACATGCATGCAACCATATAAATCCCAAATTAAAATCCCCTAGTCTGTTGTAGTGCACAAATTGGTTAATGTAACAAGACTCTAGTCCATGACTGTACATATATGGATATATTCATTACTACTAAATCAGCAGTTTATACTTCATAGTACCACACCCCTCTCTCTACATAAGAATTAGTTGTACCCATACCCAATCCTGTTAACCACTTATTTCCTTCCACTCTTACCCAATACCATATTTTTCCAACATGTAACATAACACTACCAATCATCACTCCTGTATGATATAGTATAGAGTTCATTTTATGTCTGCCCTTGCTCCATTCCTAGGTTGCCATTTGCTTGAACTGCTGCCCATCTCCATAGTTTTCTTTGTATTTGTGTGTTCTGTAATCCATGTTGCTGTTAAAACTAGTTGGTGACACTGATTGTATGCACAATTCTTTAACCCTTAAAAGACTGCAATTCTATATGGCTGCCTTCTCCACCACACAACTCAAAAGCTTCATAGGGTGGGAGGGGATTTTGGAGGGACAACTGTTTTGAAAGCCATTAATGTACCGTAATAAATGCTGTGAAAGATACTAATTTACACTAATATATTGTAACAGCAAAATGGTGTGGGAAAAGCACTGCAAGGAAGCCAAGGACATTATTATAGCCCTTTGTCCATCAACAGCTTTTCTACTGAACTGCCAAAACCCTCAGACTGACATTGGGCAGCTTGTGTGATTTAGGGGTTAATGAATGAACCTCACAAATCCTAACAAACAAACAAACATGAATATGCCAACTGTATCATAAGCTTGTCACCTTTGTACACACCCTCTCCTAATCTCATGTACACTAACAATGCATCAGTTTCACTGATGCCTTATTTCCCTTTGGAATTCCCCAACAGGGGTAGCCATGGCAAACGATCTTCCAGGTTACTATATCCTTCTCACTCGCTTTGACCTCATACTCTGTTTTCTTACCTTTATTTTGTATTGATTGCATGTCGTCAGAAGTCTTCTCTTTCCCTTTCTCAATTGTTTCACTTAATTAGATTCTGTAAACCATCCTATGGCATGGGTTGGTGCTGCATTGTAACCCATTTGACTATGAGATTGAATTGTCTCACCAACTTTGTTGATGAGAAAAGTAGTACCTATAACCTTATGTGTATAGGGTCAGTATTGGCTGAGTTCAGTGGAATAAATTTCCATTTTATAGCCATCCCGTCATTATAAGCTTATGAGCGTACAGGGGGAAAATTGTCATGGGTATTGCCCTCCCTGTAGTGAATTATCAATGACTGACACTTCTTTTTCTTCCTCATACTAGCAACTGCTCTTGTTTAGGTCACTCAGGGCGCGGGCGTGATGGGCGCAAGGACGACCGCAAGAGAAGGGACGATGAGAGGCGCAGTAGGAGGTCCAGGTCACGCTCCAGGTCCAGGGAAAGGCGCAGGTCACGATCAAGGTCACGTGATCGCAGGTACTGCAATTTTTTTTTGTCTATGCATCTGGCACAGTGATGCCAAGTATGCTGTTTTTTCTAAGGCTGATTCTGTAGATCTGTAATGTGTGTTAATAGAAGCTTTCTCTGTAAATGAAAAGGTATAGATATAGTTTTCATGCATTAAAACAGCTATTGTTAGGTCTAATACTTCCAAGAACACTAAGAGGCATACAATATTTGTAACCAAATAGAAATAAACAATGTTAGGAACTTAGCATTTGTCATCTAGTCATAGAGATTGTTATGATATTTTCATTTTTAGTGCTGAAATCTCACCCTCTCCTGGAAAACCTCATGGTCTAACTATTACAGGTATCTAAATTACCTTGTATGTATGATGACTGTAAAGTGTAAAATAATTTATCCAGTTATCATACAGCTTATTTCAAACTTCCTGGTGGTAAATGAGGTACACAGAAAAATAGTGTTTACCTGACCAGAATTAACACTAAGAGCACAACCTGGATTTGTTTAAATTACACTTGTGTGTGTGGCAGGACACACCTTGCATATGGCGCACTAGTTTGAATTGGGGAAACTGAGTCAGACTGTCCAAACAGTGTGTTTTATATTTTATATGTTACCAGTGTAGAGAACGCCTATGTGGCATCCAAATTTAAACTAAATCTGCCTAGTGGTTGACTTTTAACAAGGAATTTTCCATGTGTGTATGCAATTTTTTTTTTTTTTTTTTTTTTTTTTTTTTTTTCTAAAATTCAGCGTATGTGTCAGTCATGCATGGCAGTGTTAATGTGAATAGCCCATCTCATGAGAGAAAAGCAAACTCTTCTATTGGCCAGCTGCACATAAATTATAGTAAACTATGGACTCTTCTGACATTACACATGTCAATAGGGAGAAACCTATGATACTCAATATTTCAACTATGGTATGTTTCAGATCGAGGTCAAGATCACGAGAAAGGCGTCACCGCAGCCGTAGTCGGGAGAGGAAGAGACCCATGGATATCAGGAAAGGTTAGAATGTTTATGTATGATATTACTCACTCTATCTATCTATATCTATAGCTGTGACTCCTCGGTCTCTCTGGGAACTCCTCCCCAAAGGGGTGGCCACGGCAGAAGTGTCTCCAGCTTACCCTGTTCCAACAATCCCTCCTTATTTGGTCAAGCCCTCCTGAGCCCTTCACATTTCACTCCCTTGCATACTCTTCCACTCTGTTTTGCCTCTCTCACTTCCATACACCTCCTTTATATTGGCCTTCATCTCTCACACAACCATCCATATATTTATTGAACAGCCATGGTGACATAATACACCATTGTCTCAGCCCTACACTAATATTAAAATTCTCAATTGAGATCACCCTCTAGCCTCACACATGCTGTTGCCTCTGCATAAGAGGCCTCATTGCCTTTCAGCAAACACCTTTCAACACCATAAATTCTCAACACTTCTGTCATAGCTCTCCTATCAATCCTATTGTCTATCTATCTATCTATAGCTCTGACGCCTCGTTCTCTCCGGGAACTCCCTCCAAGGGGGTGGCCACGGCAGAAGTGTCTCCAGTTTTCCCTGTTCCAACACTCCCTCCTTACTTGTTCAAACCCTCCTCTGACCTTTACGTTTCTCTCCTTTACATACTCTTCCACTCTATTCTGCCATCTAATTGTATGCCTTCTCCAAGTCCATGAAGGCAGCATACAACTTTCTACCCTTCCCAATATATTTCTCCACTGTTGATTTTAATGCAACTATTTGGTCCATACACCCTTTCTGAACCCTCCCTGCTCCTCACTAACTTTATTCCGTTACTTCAACCAGTCTTTCACCAAGGACCTTCCCGTACACTTACCCCGGTACACTAAGAAGGCTTATTCCCCTATAGCTACCACACTCCTCCTTACTCCCCTTCCCATTACAGTATACAAAGGCACAATTATGGCTCTCCTCCAATTCTCTGGCACCTCTTGCTGCCTCCAGGCCAATGTGCATTTAAGCAACATCTACTCCACCACTACCTCCCACAGCACTAGTGTCTTAAACATGTGTATCTGTGGATCAGTCTGTGCTCCAAGCCCAAAACTCTTTCATTTTCATTTTTCCCACTTTGTTTATTCCTCCTATAATCAAACAGGAATATGAATACACCCATAGCAGGATTGTCAATGTACCATCTGTGAAATTGACTGAATATATGGAGACTAGAGGAAATCGAGATGGATTTAACTTATTCCAGCATCATATGGGCCCATGTCTGGTAGACTGTTGTAATGCCACAAGCAGTGTCTTTTATATCAGTCAGTATCAATCCTTTTCACAGAAGCACAACAGAAGCTTGCAGCCCTGAAAGCAGCCAACCCAGACCTCACAGCAGCTGAACTGTTAAAGCGAAGCATGGAAGCTCAGGTGATGGAGGTTCAGAAACAGACTGGCATCACTCTTCCATCTTACTACAACCCTGCAGCAATGAACCCCATGAAATTTGCAGAACAAGAAAGGAAAAAGAAGCTTCTCTGGGGCAATAAAGTAAGTTAATATTAGGCCATGTGTAACCTCATGAATGGCACTGCTTGTTAATTTGAATTGAAGACAGGAAAATATGCGGTACCAAATGTTGATACCAAGATACAGTACGATCATAAATCCTGATAACTGGAACTAATTTAGGAAAGAACTTATCTTGAAAGGGTTAATACAAGTTTTTCCCCCAGCAGAACAAACCAGGAGAGATCAACAACCCACCACCACCACTTCCACCACCACAACAACAACTACAGCTACAACACCACCAACACCAACAACTGCCACCACAAATACCACAATTAATGGGGTCACCGGGTGTCAGCTACTCTTACTTGCCCCACAACCCAGCACTCCGTCCAAGTCCGCTGGCTGGAGCAGGGATGGGAGGTTCCGGCAGTAGCAGCGGGGGTAATAATGCTGGCACCGGTGGTCAGGCTGCTCTATGGGCCAACACCAAGTTCTCAAATGACAGAGATGGGAAGTTGGCCGAGAAGTTCCGCAGACTCATGGGTGTCAAGAGTGGAGGTAAGATTTATACTGTATCGTAAATAAAATAAATTTTCCTCTGGAGGAGAATGGGAAGATGATAATGGTAGAAAATTAAAGAATAATTTGGGTAAGATGCATACAAGTTTGCTCTTCCAAGCTTTGCCATTGTTGGTATCTGGGAGGGTGTGGTAAGGAATAGATGGGCATGGAAGGAAGGGAACAAGAATAGTATGGATGACTGGTAAGATTGGAATTGTAAAGTATGCATGGGACTGAACGTATGCTCTGGTGAATGGGTGATCTGAGTGAGAGTTTTAATATTAGTGTAGGGCTGAGACAGGGATGTTTTATGTCACTATGGTTGTTCAATATATATACATGTATATATATGGATGGTTGTATGAAAGAGATGAAAGTCAAAGTGAATGAATTGGGGGTGAACTTGGCGGCAAGTTTGTTTGCGGATGACACTGCTGATGGCTGAGAGTGAAAGGAATTTACAGAGTGGTGGACGAATTTCAGTCTGTATGTAAACGAAGGAAACTGAAGGTGAATGTGGGTAAAAGTAAAGTGATGGTATTTGAAAGAGCAGAAACTATACCTTGCAGAGTAGAAGTACCAACTGAGACGAAGTGTGAGATAACTGAGGGGTGAGAGGATGGAGGAAGTGAAGGAGTTTAAGTACCTGGGTACAGTTCCGTGTAAACATGGAAGGAGAAATTAGGGAGAGAGCAATGAAGGGTAGATAGGTCATAGGATCACTGGGGAGGGTAATGAAGGGTAGAAGTGTGAGTATGGAAGTGAAAAGGGGACTACGAAATAGTATAATCCTGCCAACACTGACATATGCGTCGGAGACATGGACATGGAGTAGGGCTCATCAGTCAAGAATAGGTGCTGTGGAAATGAGTTACTTGAGAGGTGCATGTGGACTTACAAGATGGGATGGAGAAAGTAATGAAAGTGTGTATAAGAGATGTGGTATGAGTGAGAAGGCAATTGGTATTGAATGTGGAGTGGCTGAGAGTGAAACGTAATATTGTACTCTGAGGTGGTTTGGACATGTAGAGAGAATGAAAGGTGAGGAGTTTGTAAAGGTGTATGGATGTGAAGTTGTGGGACATGGTGTGAGGCAGACCACCAGTAAGATGGCAGAACAGAGTGGAAGAGTATGTGAAGGAGAGAAACATGAGGGGGAGGGGAGGGCTGGACCGAGTAAGGAGGGAGTGTTTGAACAGGGAAGACTGGAGACTCTTCTGCCGTGGCCACCCCTTTGGGGTTTTTTCGGAGGGAACGAGGCGTCAGAGCTATAGATAGTGTGCTAAAAACTAGAAGAGGCTTTCACAAATAATTCTTACGCAATCAAGCTATTAGGAAAGAATTTCAGCAACTACAGTTGTACAGTTGCCAAAAAAGGTATTGCGATAACTATTGATACAACATTAAATATATTAATGTCCATAGTTGTTTGTAGGGATTATAAGTATGTATTACAGAAGGATATGTATATTTCCTTCTGTTATACATGCTTATAGTCCCTACAAATAGTTGTGGATATTACTAGGGTTAAAGTTCTATCAAGATTTGTCACAATACCTTTTTTGGCAACTGTACCAATTTCTTTATGATTATATCAACCAGAAAGTATTAGTTTTTTTTAAAGGAACAACTTATTGATAATGAAGTTAAAGCACCAGGCAACAAAGACTTTGGCAAAGCAGTATTAAGTGAGGAAGTGTTAAGACTTTAAATCCAGCTAAAGTGAACTACAATGGTAGATGATATACATCTTACTGCTTTCTGTTTGCTTACAGGGGGTGAAGCAGCAGCAGCACCACCACCAACACCTGCCAGTGCACCTCCACCTACCACCAGTAACAAGGGTGGCAAAGATACAGGCGTCGAGCTTCTTCAGAAACAGGAAACCATGTTCACATCGATGGAGAGACAGTATGAAATGGCCAGGCTTGCCACCCATACTCACAAAGGCTTTGGTTTAGGTTTTTCTAGTCATTCTTTCATACCGAAATGAGAGACGGATGCCCTACCAATACCTACCTCCTTGTTGTGCACCACAAAATAAAGGGTCATATGCAAGGAAATTCATGAGCCAGGCAGATAACCTTGGATGAATAATTCATATAATTCTTGTTCAGCTCACGAGTTCTCTTACATTTGACTCAATGCTGAATCGAGTCGTCGTCGCAGTGGACCATTGGTGAAAATCACCTTTAGCAAACCTCTAGTGGAAATGTTAACTACCATACTGTTACTGTCATAAGATGAAGGCCTAAAGCCAGTGTGCTTATAATAGTTTTGTTGATCAATTGTAAAACCACTTTACTTTAGAACTCTTGAATCTTGTTCTGTAAGAACTCCAAACACAAAGATAATGAAGGCCGGAAAGATAAATATATTGTATTTACCTTTGTTGACAAAGTGTAATTTTTCTATGATGTGTGTGTTATGCAGAGATGTTCTAATGGCCAACTCCTTGTCTTGGTTACAACATTCATCATTAATTTTGCATTTCAGTTCATAAGGTTTATTCAATCATTTCTTCAGCATAGGTATGAGGGATAAACTTGCTTTAAGGAAATATATAAAAACAAAAAATGTTTATTAAAACTCAGGCCAATGCTCTCTCCCCTTTTTATTTCTTAATATAGTTAGTAATTATATGTATACTAAAGACAAAGAAATCACCCTCTGTTTTCTCCATATATAATATGCATGGTGACTAAAGTTTGGATGTTGCTGAAAAGGAGGAAGCAAGATGAAAATGTATTGTTCATCATAACAGTGATTTGTTGACTAGAAATTTTCAATGTTAACCAAGTACACTCTAAAGTTAACTGCATAAGAATTATGCTTCTAATTTTGTGTTAAGGTACCTTTGGTATACCTGTAGGTAATGCATGGTTTTCTTTCATTTGAAATTCAGAGGAGATAGAACATAATGCTGCCTGGGTGTATGAAATCAAAATTATTTTAAAGCTCTTGGTAAATAAAAAGTGTCATTGAAGTAGGTTATCCCCATGCCTTGTTAAGAGTCCACTTTTAACACGAATGATATTTGTACAGTTGGAATATTTTGTTATCTGCAGTGTACAGAAATTCCACATTTGGAAATAGATACTGTTGTTACATCTTTATTTAATGCATTTACTTTAGGACAGGAATGACCAGCAAGAGATTATTATGCACTAACCTTTTAGGAATCTGACATGACTGAGATGTGTGAAATGGCACAGATTGAAGTAGTTAATGTTCTCCATTTTGATGACTGTATCTCATTCACAATGGCTAACAAGATGTTTGTTCATACCTTTTAGATTCAGTGACGAGGTGTCGTTGCTGTTGATCCCATAGAGGTGTTTAATCAGTCCGATAGGTTATTTAACTAACATCATATTAATAATATTTTGGAAGGAAGTACAGAATGGTTAAATATTTATTTTATTAACCCATAAACAGCTGCTTACTTTGTAGAAGATGTAAACAATAATGTCACGGAGAAACCAGTCATTGAAATTGAAGGGATAATTGTCATGCCCTAATAATGGTTTAAGCACTAAGAGTAAAACTGCACCTAAACACTGCTTAATGATTAGTTTTACAAGGAACATGTCTAGTCAGTAATAATCTTAAGTTCTTGTTTTCATACAGTTTTGTAAGCATTGTTTAATAGTATCATGGGCAGTATGCAAAGATTTATGTGGGCCAAGCAATAACGATGATGATGTTTGAAAGCTTTTTGGGTGGTATTATTTAACTACTTCGGGGAATAGTTCTCTTCATTGCTTAGGTCCTATTATTTTGTAATGTGAATTTCGTTACGAAATGTCTTGTCGTTGAAGAGTAAGTTTAATAATACCACCCTTCATCATGGCTGTGGAACAATTGTACAGTACCAGTCCCTGTCATTGCAATGCTCATGATAGTATTTCCTTATGGCCCAAATTGAATGAATTCCTCTTAGGTTATCAGGTCTCATGCAAGAACCCAACTGCATTAAGAGAAAATACTGTATAAAAAAAAGTGAAGCTCCATGTTAGATCTTCACCAATGTGCACTGTTTCTGTAGAAAAATTGTTTACCAGTTTTTTGGCAGTCCATTAAATAAATGTTAATTGTATTGGTTTTTTTAAACATTTCCTGAAACACTATGCTATAAATTGACCTCATAAGTTTATGGAGGAGAGTAACAAATTTCATGAACTGGGCAGATAAGTAGTTATCTCCCATCTACCTGACTTGGGAAGGAGCTGCCCCATCTATCGCCTATCTAGGGTACCTGTGTGGTGAAGGAGCGGCCTGCCATACACCTACCTATTGTGGGAAGGAGAGCTACCTGACTGTTCGCCTGTGTGGTGTGGAGCAAGGTTTGGTGGTCCTATATTGGTGATGGATGGGCGAGTGTTTTGTTGAGGTTATTTTCCAACTGTTGGTAATTAATTTAGTTGTGTTAAGCGGGGGTTTAGATGTTAGTGGGGGGTTAATATTCAACTGCTATTAATTAATTGTGTTCAGTAGGGGTGAGTGGTGGTATTGGGTTTTATCGGAATTTATGGTGTTAGTTAATGGGGGTTTGTGCTTATTAAAATAATTATTATATGATCTCGTTTGGTGTGCTTCATCTATCCCGATCCTAATAATCTGAAAGAGTAAAATTTCCATACCACATGATGTAGACAGTCCCTTGGGTAGTAAACAGGTACATGTAGTAATTAGTTAGTCATTTTTTCTACAATAAATATTTACTAACTATTTACAAGCCAGGCACTCTTCATAGCATAATATAAGCTGAACTTGCAAGCCAGTCATATGCATGGATGGAGAAAAAACGGGGAATCAAAAGTAGGTAGGTAGTACGCAAAATAATAAATGGATCAGAGAGAAAGAAGGGAGAACTAATTAGGTAGGAAGTACGAAAGGGAATAAATGAAAAAGGGGGAGGTGATGACAGGGGAGAGAAAGAGGTTAGTAAGGGAATTCCCACCACCTGATAAACAAACACTGAACCTCTTCTTCATTAGTTGTCCCTTAATAATACTCGTAGTAACCTAAGCCATCGAATATGTAAGGCAGGACCCCTCATTTTTTTTTTATATATTAGGCTACTGTATCTTATTTAATTCTCTCTCTCTCTCTCTCTCTCTCTCTCTCTCTCTCTCTCTCTCTACGTATTAGGCTACTGTATCTATTTAAATTCTCTCTCTCTTTTCTCTTTCCAACACCTGCTCTGGGATTTTTTTAATTAATTCCTTTATAAAACAACGATACTTTTACTGCTGGTTCACCTCCCCCTCCTTTCCTCTCTCGTTCTCCCTTCCCTCTCTCTCTCTCTCTCCCATTACCTCTATCCTTTCGCACTTCTCTTTTTCTCTTTCTCTCTCTCAATCCTCCCAATGTTCGGTCTCTCTCTCTCTCTCTCTCTCTCTCTCTCTCTCTCTCTCTCTCTCCTCTTATTACCTCTGTCCTCCTGTGCTCTCTCACTCTCTCTCTCTCTCGTTCTTTCTCAATCCTCCAATGTTCTCTCTCTCTCTCTCTCTCTCTCTCTCTCTCTCTCTCCGTGGTATTGTGTTACATTCAATAACATATACTACTCCTGCTTGTCGCCTACTGTTTGTTTGTCTGTCTGTGTGTGTGTTTGTTTTCTGGTGTTTGCTTACATGTGTGGTGTTACGAGGTGTTGTAATGATCTCTCTCTCTCTCTCTCTCTCTCTCTCTCTCTCTTCTCATCTCTCTCTCTCTCTCTCTCTCTCACACATACACACTAAATAAACTCACCCCACCCTACCCCACACCCCTCAGGACAGCAGGGGGTGGGGGGTTAAAATGGGGGGAGGGGAGGTAAAGGCAGGTGTGGGTATCATCATCATGGGGGGGGAGGGGGGGGGGGAGGGAGGAGGGGGGCGATACACTAATACCAAACAGGTGACACACATCACACAAACACTGTAACAAGATCAAACCCTGCCCCCCCCCCTCCCCCCCTCCATTAGCTTAGTCTACCCCCTACGTGTAAAGCTTATCTCTCTCTCTCTCTCTCTCTTATCCTTGTAAATTACCTCACCCTTGTTTCATATTCTCTCTCTTTCTCTTATCCTTGTAAATGTCATCACCCATGTTTTCTCTCTCTCTCTCTCTCTCTCTCTCCTCTCTCTCTCTCTCTCTCTCTCTCTCCAAATACTGTGTCAACCTTTTCCATCCCTCTCCACTTTTCAATTAATGTTTTCCTCTCACCTCTTCCCTCCCTCCTTCCCTCTCCCCTTTCATTTCTCCTCTTACTTCATCTATCTCCTCCCTCCTTCCCTCTCCCCTTTTCATCGGCCTCTCTTACCTTATCTCTCTCTCTCTCTCTCTCTCTCTCTCTCTCTCTCTCTCTCTCTCTCTCTCTCTCTTCTCTCTCTCTCCTCTCTCCATTTTCTTCCCTCAATCTCCCCTTTACCTCATATCCTCCCTTCCTTTCCTTTCACCTTACACTTACCTCATATCCCTCCCTCCACCCTTTTACCTCATATCCTTCCCTCCCTACCTTACCCTTCCCCTCCCTTCCTCCCTACCTTACCCTTCCCCTCCCTCACCACCCGTTGCTTCCCTCCCTCCCTTCCAAATCCCCCTTTCGTTCCCTTTTCCCCTCACCCCATCAGTCCTGCCTAAACGTAAACAAACATATTATTATAAAACAGATTAAATCAATTCATTACAGGGATACAAGAAGACTTTGGGTACATATTGGAGTGGCCTTGATTCCTCCAAAGTATACCACGAAACAACACCAGATGAACCAAATATATGGGTGTGCTGTTGCCTGGAATAGGTTTGGAGGATCATTTTGCTCCAAGATTTACACCAACAGTGTATAATATTATGTACTATAAATTCCCATTAAACTAAATACGAGAGATTTTTGTCGCCACTTTTCCACGCACCCGTTGACCTACATGTAAACACAAGACTATTATTATAATCAATTGAAAGGACTTATTAATAAAAACAAATAAATTCAAATAAAAACTAAATAAAATCAAATAACACAAATAAATCAAATGAAAGACTTAATAAAAACAAGTAAAATAAAATAACACAAAATAAATCAATTAAAGTCTTAATAAAAATAAATAAATTCAAATAAACAAACTATATCAAATGAAAAACTAAATTACTTAACTAACTACGAGTGATTTTGGGTAGGGTAGGGTTAGGGTGATGTGAGGGGGGGGGGGGAGAGTGGGAGGGGAGTGAAGGTAAGGGGGGGGAGGGGGAGAGGGGGAGAGGAGGGTAAGGTAGTGAAGGTAAGGGGGAGGGAGGTATAGGAGTGAAGGTAAGGGGGGTATAGGTTTGGGGGAGAGGGGGGGGTATAGGAGTGAAGGTAAAGGGGTATGAGTTGGGGGGAGGGGGTATAGGGGGGAGGGGGTATAGGGGGGAGATATGGGTTGGGAATAATCAATACATCACAACAATAAGATTTAAAGAGAGAAAAATTAGAATAAATAAAATATTAAATACCATAAATAAAATAAATAAAATATATAAATACCATAAATAAAAAATAAATTAAAATATACAAATACCATAAATAACAAATATAAATTCAAATTGGAGCTCCGTGTTTCCCGTGATAATTAAAAACACAGATTACATAATTATAATAAATTAATTATATTTGAACTTTAATGATTTTTAAATAAATATTATTTTTTTGGTAATTGTTTAAAATTTATATAAAAAATTATGTATATGTATATTTTTTTACACACACACACACTCTCTCTCTCTGTCTTCTACTTTGCTATCCTTATCTACGACTATCACTGGGAGAAATTCATTCTTTACCAGTAACCTTCTAATCAGATCACCCGTGTGGACCGTAAGGTATGCTGTGGTCTGTGATTCTATGTAACTCTATGTAACTCTTTCTTTTCTTTCAGCCTCTTAGATCTCTGTCCCTTTCTCCTCTCTCTCACTCTCTCTCTCTCTCTCTCTCTCTCTCTCTCTCTCTCTCTCTCTCTCGTCTCTCTCTCTCTCCTCTCTCTCTCTCTCTCATTTGTTCGTTAATTCATTTTGTTTCCCTTCTTCCCTCCCTCCCTCTCTCTTTCCCTCTTTCTCCTCCCTCCCTCCCTCCCTCTTTCTCTCCTTCTCCCTCCTTCCTTTCTTTACACACATTCCCTCCCTCTCTCTCTCCCTCCATCCCTCCCTCTCTCTCCCCTCCCCTCTCTCTCCCTCTACACCGGCTGGGTTTATATGCCTGGGTAGGTCTGTGATTCATCTATATCCCCCCCCCCCCTCTCTCTCTCTCTCTCTCTTTTATTTCAGCCTCTTAGCTCTTCTCTCTTTCCCTCTCTCTCTTTCCCTCCTTCTCTCCCTCTCCTTCCCATCTCTTATTTCCTCTCTCTCTCTCTCTCTCTCTCTCTCTCTCTCTCTCTCTCTCTCTCTCTCTCTCTCTCTCTCTCTCTCTATCTATCT